>OX579636.1:35557883-35618755 GCA_951230915.1 Antitrichia curtipendula
GAATGATGTGTAGAGAATATGTGAACTACAACGAAGAAGGATACCACAAGTTGACTGCTGAAGTGCGCCGCGAGTTGGAGACCAAATTTAGAGCATCCGAGCGATTCAACAATTATCAGGATTACTGGTTGCACTCTGAGTGGTTGGATAAACAAGTGTCGCAGCTGACCACCAATATTGTGGTGAATTGGTGTTATCACACAAAGAAGCAGGATGACGGTAGTGATTGGGACAAGCATGACAAAGAGTTTGCATCGAAATTGATGGAGATTCAGAAGTTCTCTCAACAGTATTCTTCATCACGTAGAAAGAAACAAGCACCATGGAAAGCGACGCTTGAAGACCAAATACGAGCTCATTGCGTGAGCGAAACAGTCAAGTGGCTTGAAAGTTGCATGAAAGTGAATCCCATGCCAAACCAGACCGCGACTGGATCATATGGGACTGTGAGGAAGGTGGTGCTCACGAGACTACAAAGCATTCCCAGTTGGATTTGCTTCGCCGGGAAGACTTTGAAGACCTCAGATGAGAAGGAGAAACGCCAAGCTATTGTGAGTGAGGCGGGGGGTTGTCCAGTGATACATCCTGGTATCATAAGACTTGCGTACATCCATCCCAAAACGATGGAAGGCTACACACTATGGTGGAATGGAGGGTCTTTAATTTCTTTCTTGGCCAAGTACAACTCAAAAGTAAGCGAATCATTGGACGTGGATGACATCCGGAGACAACCTGATACAGGATTGACGCAGGAAGAATTGGGTTGGATTGCAACTTATCGTAAAAACCGCGTGAACTTGGCTCTATCATTGCTTGTGACAGTGGGAAAATGCCATGAACCACAATATTTACACAATGACATTACTCCATCCAACATTTTGCTCCATTTTGATGAATGGAAAGAGAACACAGTGTACATAGGGATTTGCGATTGGGGGCTTTCTGGCCGAGTGGTAGAAAAGGAGCCATCAAGGTATGGTTATCAAACCATGGAAGAGCTCGAACGAGAGAGAAATCAACGAAAACATGCAGCCCCCGAATTGTTCTACGTGTATGGAAAGAAGGGATCGGAGACCTCGCTTGAAGTCATGCAAAAAAAACATTTGTACTCCATGGCTGCTGATGCATATGCAACAGGATGGATAGCATATCAAATTTGGAAAGAAGAATGGGATCCCAAGTATTTTACGACCAAAAACCCAGAACAATATCAGAATTTGAGGATTAAGCTGTTGAGCCTCCAGAAAGCAGATGTAGGCGAGAGGGTGTCTGTACCTGACGTTCTAGACACTTTGAGGAAGGCACCTCACTGTTGGACTATGCTTGAGTGTTGTTATCGTATACAGAATATTATTTGAACTTTTTAAAGTTTAGTATGTGGCAGTTTTATAGGAAGACCACACTTTTGTGCTTAGAAGAGCATCAAGCAAGTGTGTTTCGCGGTTGCTATACATTTCATATATAAAGACGTATGTTAAAAATGTTGTAATACAGAATTTGGTCTTTCTTCCATCATGACAATTGTATGACTTTTGTGAATTTATGAATGTTGAGTAAGCAAACAACTTTGAATGCAAAAGAGCATGGACATATGGTAAATGTTGTGGGCACCTTAAAATTTGAAAGAACCACTGACCGTAGACCGTAGGGTGCAGGAAGAAATGACTTTGAAATAAATAATACTCTTGAATATGAAAATGAATTGGAAAGAAATCATATTGTAATTACAAAAGAAGAGTTGATCCTAAGAAATGTAAAGATTTTGCGTCATTGTGTGAACGGAGGATTTCAGTGTGTTCTGAACAATACATCTGGCTGGTATATTAGAACATTGTATAATTTGTATTCTATTCTAGTAATTGATTCGGAGAGTATGGATTCTTTATGAAGTGAATTCCAAACTATTTTAATTCACGAAGGTCCTGACAAAAAACGGGTCTGGGTGAAGCAGTGAGCAAGCCAATAAGGGCCCCTCTTCCTTTACTTTGAAATTCACAACGGGAAAAAATATGATTTGATTGAATAAGGGCCCCCTTTCATTCCCAAAAAAATACTTGAACTTGGGTTCAATTTAAAAAAAATTGGTTCAAAAAATATAAAGGTCCCCTCTTCTTGGAAGTTATTGCTTATAAATTCGGAAGGCATTATTATTTTTATGTGTACAATGCCAAAAAATATGGTTCAATTGAACGAGGGCCCTTTATTACTTCTTAACCCCTAAAGTTCTTTGACTATGTTCTCACCAAAAATGCTCCAAAACTGCCATTTTTAGCAGAAGTACCAAATTTTTGAAAAATATCATTTTTGGACACATATAACCGTAGGATCTTGTAGTAATCTGGTTTGGGAATGTGTGGAAAAAATTTCAGAAATTTTAATCGTATAGATTAGAAGATATTAACGTTTGAAGTGGCAAAAGTCATTTTTCTGGCCCTGCAAGAAACCGGGCAGCTGCACTTCACAAGGTCAGATTATTATAAAAAAAATTCTAAAATGGTTTTGCTTCTTTGGAATCATTTTTCAAAGCAAGTTGGCTACATGCTTGAAAATTTTCAGATTATTTGGAATTGTACAACATATAGGAAAAAAAAAGGTTGTACAAAGAAGTAGAGATTGATTCAAAACACTAAATTGTTAAGAAGTTAATTATGGAATTGAAAAATGCCAATCCCAATGGTTGCAATGTTGTAACAAACAATCTACATCCTATGATTTTACCTTTTTTGAAAAATATTAAAAATTGAGTGAAATAAACAACTTCAAAGTTTATTTTAGAGTAGACAATCCATAACTGCCCGCAAACTAAAAATCCTTGTAACGTTTGACTCATTGATTGAAATGCAATTATTCAAAGCTTTCCACATATATATAAATCTAATAAACCAATTTCAAATTTTTATTTTTGAAAAAAGTGTTTTTTTCTGATCTGCCCAAACTGCCCGGTTACGAAAAAAAGTAACATATTAGGCCATAACTTTTGACTCGTATTTCAAAATGTCATGAAATTTGGTGCATATGAAAGATATTCCTCGTCCCCACCTATAAAAATTTCAGCCCAAAATATGGAAATCTCTAGTCACACGTACCTGCCCAAAATTTCTATGTTGCCAAAAAAACGCATGATGGTCCTTTAGGGGTTAATGGAGAATGAATTAAATGCATGTGAAAAAAATACGGGTCCACGGAACAACGTTCCTCTTCCTTTACTTTTAAATTTACAAGAAATTAATGGAAAAAAGTATGGTTTGGTTGTACAAGGGCCTCCTTTCATTCAAAAATAAATTAGTTCAATTTGACTCCAATTTAACCCCTAAAGGACCAAGGCCTATTTTCTACCAAAAATCACTCCAAGCTGCCATTTCTTTAGCCAAGAGTACAAAAAGATATAAATTGTTTTTGGGCCCACATCTGACCGTAGGATCCTACACCTGACTAGTGACTACTATGAGAGTGTGTGTAAAAGATTTTAAAATTTTGGACCACACAAATTGCCAGAAATCTGCATTTAAATGAAAAAAATTAAATTTCAACACATTGTGGGAGTACATTTTCTGACTTTGAACATTTTAAACTTTATATTTTTGCACTACAAAGTTTTGAGGTATTATTTTAGATGAACTTGAAGGTATACCTTCATGATTGGAGTATTTATTTTCTCAAAAATAGATTGTAGGAGAATAAATACATGTTTTTGTTTTTAAATATATGCTTTGTTTTGATTTGGGAAATGATCTTCATTTTTGTTGGATCTTGTTGGCAGTAAAAAAAGGAATTAGATTGTATTTTTGGTGAATTTTTGAAGTGGTATCTTCAAATTTTATTTAAAAAAAATCTAAAAATAATTTTATAATTATTATTGTTTGTTCATCATCTTAGAGATTTTCACAACATTTTTTTCTAATTAAAATTTAACTCCATTTAAATCTTTACAATGGAGAATTGAGTTGAGACGTGAGAGTCTAGCCAAAAAAAAGAAAATTAAAAGAAATTTAATTATCATTATTAAAGAAATTGTTAAGTAGAAGTAGGTATGAGATAGTAGGAAAATCTAAAATATTAATATCTTTTATATGGAATTAAAATGTATTAATCCCAATGGTGAGATTAATCTAGCAAAAAATCTAAACCAGAAGGATCTTTTTTTTTTATATTGTAAAAATTGCATTCGAAAATGAATCCCACAAGCTATTTTTTCCAGGAAGATGCTCTAAGTGCCCGAAAAATAAGATTGTCTATGACTTTCTCATAACAAATCCAAATGGAATGAATCAAAGCTTCCTAGATAGACAAAAATATAATCTGTGACAAAAGAAACCAAAAAAAAATATTCAAAATTTTGCAAATTTTTTTGGCTTCAAACCCCTCTCCCTTGTTTTGAGCTTATTTGGACATAACTTTAAACCCTTAAACTTACCGTCCGCACCCCGACCCTCTCTCGTCCCCGCCCTGATAGTCGTCCGCGCCCCGACCCTCTCTCGTCCCCGCCCTGATAGTCGTCCGCGCCCCGACACAATTCCGTCCGCGCCCCGGCACACTCTCGTCCGCGCCCTGACATTCGTCCGCGCCCTGACTAAATTACGTCCGCGCCCTGACTAAAGTCCGCGCCCCTACCGGTGACGTCTGCGCCCTGGATCCTACTTGGCAGCCACATCACCTATTTTTTTTAATTAAAGAAAGTCAACTCAGTGTTGACCACATCGGACGGGCGAGACCTCTATCAAACGGGCAAACCAAACGTCCGTCCAGTATGACAACCCTGCCAATGTCTACCGGCAATCTGACCAAAATATAGTCGACGCTCTAGATCACTGTCTCCAAACACCCTCCTGATCACCTCTGTCACTTGGGCGTCACTCATCCATTGTATGCCAGCCACCGTTCCTGCCAGGAGGTGTCGGTTGTCGTGGCCCCACTTCCAAAGCCATGTCATGTCGGACCCCCAATATACTTTATTACCGAGGCCCGGTAAATTTTCTTCATTATGCTCGTAATGTTGAGGCATGTGGTCTTGAAGGCCAAACATTTTGTACAGTCGTGCATGAAATGGAGCCCTGCATTGCGCACATCTCTTTCTGGTGACCATGTGTGGAATAAGACACACGGGGTGGTATAGATGGCCACATGTACCAAGAATCCATCCACCCTCGGGGCCAAACGGTTCTTGGCACATTATACATATTGTTCCATCTTATACAAATCTGGAACGGAAGGCCACACTAGTGGCGTAATGCCATCGTGGTTGGGTGGCCCGTACCGTTGGCGATCGATATTATATTGGAATTCCAAGTCTGGACGGGCATTCCAATCGATGCTTGAATTCTCCCTAAACACTGGCAAATCATCGGTGAACATTTTTGCCACCCGAGGCCACGAGGTCAAGCCAAAATAACGTTGACCGACATCATTGAATTCCACAGCCACTCTCCTCACTTCACGCTGCATTTGCTCAGCCTCGTTTAGCGCTAAGCTGCATGTCAACTTCATGTTGCACATTTGAAGCAGCATCTGCTCCTTCTGAGGATTCTCGACCAATCGCATATTTTGAGCACTCATGGCGGTCATGGTCTCCTCCAAGGCTGTTCGAGCTGTAGTCAGCACCGCCACCTCTGCCTCAGCGTTGTTGGCACAAAGTTCCAAAGCACGCATGGCGTTTGTTAATTCTTCCATACTTGTGCGAGTACTTCCAAGCTCTGCTTCAACTCGCTCAGCACGTGCACGTATAATATCCAACGTGACACTTTCTGCACTTGGAAAAGTGGATCGTGATCGCAGCACAAACTTAGATCTATTGCTCGGGCCTGGTGTGTCTTCGTTTGCACCGTATGTAGCACGTTCCACTAGAACATCGAGTGGTGGAATTAAGTCTGTGCTGACCCGCCTTTCACGCTCTACGAGCTCGGCTTCACGTGCGATGAGGCGCACATTTTCATCTACAAGGGCCCGCATCCTTGCACTCTAAACTTCCAACTCTGCAGCATGTTGTCGTAGTGCTTCTTCTTTTTCTGCTTGTAGTGTTTGTACTGATTGGCGCAAGCGAATTACTTCTTCACCGTCAGCTTGCACTCCACCAATCACATCTTGTGGGTTGACATCTGGACCGCTGCCCTGACCAACTTCTACCTCCATCAACTCCGTCCCTGGACGCTTTGCTTGTGGAACCACGTTCATTTGCACATTTTGGACATCAGCCAATGGCACGGCAAGATTTGGTACATTGTCCAATGGTACAGCAGGATTTTGTGCAATGTGGCGAGTTCGATTTGGAAATTCATTATTCTGCTTTCTGCCCAAAAAGGTGCTCTAGTCCACATCCTTGCCAAGAAAAACCTCCGCATATGCCATTTGGCACAATGAAAGTGTCCCGTCTTTCTTGGATCTTGAACCCCAAAGTGCCAATGACACTTCAATCATCCTCTTCTTGAAGTGCGGATGTTGGCACTGGTCGATATTTACCACGCCAGATTTCACATGCACCTCGTACAGGTCGTGTGGCCAATGGCGGTTGATGTGGGCCCAATCTATATACTGTCAACATGTCACTCTTGTCCATGGGCCATTTGCCTCCACCCACCCAGGATTTGCCATAATTGCTTGGGCATTAAGTATGCCCCAATCCAAGGTTGCTCTGTTTCCTCTCTTCCTTCTACCTGGGGGTTCACCTCCAGGTTCCAAACCTCCTGGGGGATCACCTCCAGGTCCCAAACCTCCTGCTACATCCTCTGCGTCCATTCTTGATACCTGGAAAATGACACACACCAGGGTTGTCTATCCGGATGTGACGTGGGCTTTTCACGTCCGGATGTCATGACGCGTCCGTCCTGACGCGTCTTGACGCGTCACAGCCCGTCACCGATACTGACGGGACCATCCGGAGCGGGGATGAAGTCTGTCCATTCTGCGACGGCGTCGGGCCGTCTCCTGGACGGTGACTCCGTCGCCAAATGGACATCCGTCTCTTGGACGGAGAGCCCGTCTGTGGACGAAGAGGCCGTCCGTTGGACGGTAAGCCGTCCCCTGGACAGTAATTCGTCCGCTAGACGGAGAGTGGGTCGGTGGACGGTAAGCCGTCCGCTAGACGGAGAGTCCGTCGCTGGACGGTAAGCCGTCCTCTGGACGGAGAGCCCGTCTCTGGACGGAATTCTTGTCTCCAAGACGGTAATCCGTCCCTTGGACGGCCTCTCCGTCCCTTGGACGGCCTCTCCGTCCTCTGGACGGGAAACTGTCCCGTCCCCTGGACCGGAATATTACAGGACGGGACAGTCGCCACTTGGACGGTTTTGTTGGCAAGGCTGCGGGTTTAGGATCCATCCCATCTGCCGTCACTCCGTCTAGCTGGGTTTAGGGTTTAAGGGAGGGCTTCAAGGTGTATATTAAGGACTTCTGCCTATTCAAGATTACTTTCCTTTGCTGATTTTGCCTTTCATGACTTGGTTGGAGTACAACCATTGCGGTAGAGCAAAGTCCAAGAAGAGTGTATTGTGGTGGCACTTGTTGTGAGAGCAACAAGTGTTGTTTCCACATCACATTTCAAACAGAATACTTATCTTTTTTTTGATGCGAGGGCAGGTAAAGGAGGACAGATAAGAGCAATGGGTGGAGCAAGATCACAGTGAGAACCTTGGTACACACTACGGCCAGATGGAAAAGTTGTTTGCAAGTTTTGCGAAGCTTTGCTAAGCTATTGAAAGGATCGGTTGCTTTTCCATTTGGGATACAGATGAAATGACACCCTCCTTGGAGTGAGAGCGTGCACTAAAGTCAATGCAGCCGTGAAGGTAATGTTTTTTAATTGTGGAGGACATATACCTACGGACACTTTGCATGGAACTGGACGCGACGTGGAAGTGACATCACCATCAACGATACTACCAAGTGTAGTACATGGTGAGCAACAACATGATGCTTCAATCTCGACAAACGATGGAGGAAAAAACACTGGGGGGCAAAGCTCTCAAGTACGATCATCGGAAGCGCCCAACCCTAGTTTGACCCGCAGTCGATCGATGAGGCAACTGTCTCTACAAGAAGGAATGAACGCATCAAACAAGCAAGTACTAGACAAGAAGTGGGCTAAGTTTTTCTACGAAGCCAATATACCATTCAATGTAGTGAGGCATCCTGCTTTTCTGGATGCAGTGAAATCAACATCGGAATCGAGAGTTGGCTACAAACCTCCAGCGTACCATGCACTTCGTACAAGGCTCATAAAATCTACAAAAGACGAAGTGGCAGCAATTGTAGCAGAGAAGACGAGGGCACCAATCCACAAGTATGGCGTTACAATATGCTTTGATGGATGGGACAACGTTACACATCGACCATTGATGAATGTCATGTTGGCATGTACAAGTGGAGAGGTTTTTCTTGGATCGATAGACACAACAGGCGAATGCAAAGATGCTACTTACGTGGCTAATTGCATGGGTGATTACATTGACGAGGTAGGGGCACAGAACGTGGTACAAGTTTGTACAGACAATGCAGCAAACATGTTGGCCGCTGGCGCTCTATTACTTCGTAGATTTCCACACATATATTTTCAAGGGTGTTCAGCACATGCACTTGACCTTTTATTTGAAGATTGGGGAAAACAAAATTGGATTACAAGTATGGTCAAGAAAGCCAAGTCAATTGTGGAATACATTTGAACGCATCACATGCCACTTGCAATCTTTCGACGACATTTTCCTAATCACGTTTTGAAAAATCCCGTTCAAACATGCTTTGCTACCATGTTCTTCATGATCGAACGTTTGGTGGAGGTGAAGGAAGCGATAGAATTGACAGTCCACGATCCGCAGTGGAATGAGTACACGCGGAGATTGACATCCAATCAAAAGCAAAGAAAAGCTAACGATGTGCGACGATATGTGCGAACGGATGAATTTTGGAGGAAATGTTTGAACTTTGTGTACATAGTGGAGCTCGTGTTGATTGCTCTTCGAGAGTTTGATGGCAAGCACCCGTGCTTGGACAAGGCATGGCTTGTAATGAAAAAGGTGGAAAAGCATGTTTTATCTTTGGAGGATCTACCATTTTCATTAGAGCGGAGATATGCAATTTCCGCCACCGATGATTTCTACAAGCGCTGGGACATGCTCAGGACAGATTTGCATTACGCTGGGGCTCTATTGAATCCCTTTTTACTTGACAAAGTCATGCTAATGGATGATAATGAGGCAAGAGAAGCCATATTGAGAGTTTTGCGCAAATTGGTTGTTGAAGATCAAGCATTTGCTTCAGCTTTGTCTGAGTACCAAGCAATTAGAGATCAACGAGGCATTTTTGGTGGACTTCCTGATGTAAACGCCTTGAATTTGCAACCTCACGAATGGTGGGACATTCTCGGAGCCGGTACTCGTACACTTGCACCGATTGCCAGAAAGATCCTCGCGCAAGTGTATTCTGCATCATCCTGTGAACGCAATTGGAGCATGTATTCGTTTGTCCACAACAAATCACGCAATAGATTGACATCAGAGCGTGCTGAGGAATTGGTTTACAGTTATACCAATTCCAAGACTCTTAGAGAAAGGGCTGCAGCAAATCCGACAAGGTGGTACACTAAAAACATGATGTCAGAGGATTCCATGACAGATGAATCTGATGGTCTAGACCGTGGTTCGGTTCTCTCTGATCCCAATGATGACGATTCAGATGATAGTTCCAATGACGACAATGAGCCACCGTTTGATAGATTTCGTGGGGCAGGATGAGTGCGTCCTCTAATTGATGCATCCGTATTTGACTTTGAAGAGGGGGATAATAACGGCAATGACTACGAGGGACACCAAGGAAGTCCACCACAAATGCCACAAACGTGGAATGCTGGGCCAAGTAGGGGCAATACAAACGAGGATGTTGTGGCACCGAGACCACTAAGTCCAGACCCTATGGATGTACAAGTTGATGCCACAATAGAAAGAGATGGTGTTGACGTTCAAAGAGGACGTGAAGAAGACGTAGCAGTACCACCGTCATTGCCCATGAGGACCACCCGCAGTGAAGGGCCCCCTCAAGGTGGAGAAGCACATATGGCCCCTCCAAATCGAGTCTTGATTGCACAAAGGCAAATACCAATATTGGAAAATCTACAAATCCAAAGTTCATCAAGGCCGTCTAATTCCGACGGCCGTCCACACAAACCAACTTCGTCGATAGGTACACGATTGGCTGGTATGGTGTCACAGCGTGTGACTAGAAATACGACTTCATTGCGGCCACCTGTACATGCCAATAATCGAGGGAAGCGTCCACGACCATAAGGTACTACTAGTGAACGTGTAAGTAGTAGAATGCGTAGAAGGCTGAGGAGGGAAGAAGCGGCTTTCCAACCATTTTCAAGAGAAGTTCAAACAGGAGGACCCAATACAAATGGCATTATGGACGCAATGGGCCAACGACCTCTTCGGACGTTGTCTTCTATAGCTCGACCACAACGGAACCGCAATTCCGAGGCCTCCAGCGAAAGTGGTAGTGCACCATCCAATGATGATGGTGAATCCATCAGTGGTATTATAGGTGAAGATGGTGAGGTTCCAGGAGATAGTGATTACAGGGGGCCGGTGCCTCGACAAGGTCCACTCGAAGAAATGGGTGGTAGTGAACCAATAGTACAAGAAGCAAATGCAAATACTTCTATGCGCATTCTTAGGCATGGAAGACGTTGAATGTTTTTGAAAAGACAATAGGATCTTCATGTTTTCAAATGCAATGGTTTTAGCGGCTCAATACCTTGCATATTGAAATCAGCATTAATATGAAATATGACTTTTGTTCCTTTCATTCTCATAGAACTGTTTACCCCTAAAGTCCCGAAGTCATTACCCAAAAAAATCCGCAAAACTGTCTTTTCTCTTGCATTTGCCTCAACATACGGAAAAAATGTTTTTTACAACATCTAACCGTAAGATCTTATACTTCACATGTTTTTTATCACGTGGTAAAAATTTCATGAAGTTTGACCGAATAGATTGAAAGATATTAGCATTCAAACTTGAAAAAACTAGTTTTCTGAATGCTAGCTTTGCAATTTCAGATTAACTTTTACTGAGTGTGATTTATGGAAAATTGGGCCTTCGGGGCACTATTGTTTTTGAATTATTTTTTTTGAATATTCAAGAATCGAGGTCAAAATTTGAAAGAATTATTGCAATTGGAAACTATGTTTGCAATCCAAATAACACAGTCTGGTGTTTTTTTCATGTATGTTTTTCTTTTTTTTCAAATTTCATTAAAATTAAAATTATAAAACTATGTTTTTGGTTCATTCATTCATTTATGGTAAGAGTTTCAGATTATTCTAATACATATTATAATTGATAAAATTTGATTTCCACGTTTAGCTTTATAAAATCACAATAAAATCAATTTTCCATTGAATCTTCTGGAAAAAAAAAGCATAAATAGAAAATGAATTCTTACGTATGTTGAAAAATATTAAAATATTATGCTGATTTTCAATAAAAATATAAATTTGGTTTGATAGTCAAATTTGACTTCAAGCTTTTCTTTGTGGTTGTTTACTAGTTTTGGGCATGAAAAATAAAATAAACAATTGAAAATTTTTCTGACTAGAAATCTCTATTGATATTTGTACCTCTTGTAAAAAACTAAAAATTTAGAATCTCTTGAATTTTTTTTTCTATTTTTACTTATTTATGGCATGAAGTGCAACAAAAATGTTGACAATTACAATTTTGCACAAAACTAATTGAAATTTCTTGTAGTGATATACAATTCAAAGTTTTTAGTACTAAAGATATAAGATCTATGTTTACACGCAATTTAAATGATAAAGTTAGGGAAGACAAGAAATTTTTTACAACTCAATGTTTAGGTAAAATACGTTTATAACTTTATATAAACCAAAATGAGTACAAAATGCATTGAAGCCACAAAGTGTGCTACATTGCTATAGATGTCCTCAAGCCCATACTATAATAACCGCATGTACTAAGTAAACACTAATTTTGCAACTACATGATAATACACTATTATCTAATCTTCATTGCGCGCCTGCTCTTCTTGAAGGTCTTGTTCTTTGCGGGCCTCGCGGTAGCAATCCATGGGTGGTGTCCAAAACGTTGGAGCACCACTTAGACGTTGCACGACTCCAGTCACCGAGCGTCGTTGTAGTGGCTCCGCCTTGCACAATTCACTCAACATGGTTTGAAACGTACCAAATGCCGTAAGGTCCGGAATCATATCTACATTTCCGCGATCTTTTTTCCATACCTTCATAGCCAATTTTCCTACGGAGTATCCGTCCGTGTGTATACTAACACACGGTGGCTTAATCCTGCGAGTAGGAGATGATGAAGTTCCTGTCTCTCCAATCAAGTACATCAACTTAGGAGCCACCCACCAACGTTGCGCTCGGGTTGCCTGAAACTTCCTTGGATAATTGAATTGGTAAAGAGAAGGGGTTTCTTCATTGATGCGGCTACCCATTCCCCAATCACATAGACCAATCCACACGGTTCTTCGATCATCATTCGGAAAATGAAGCATAATGTTCTCCGGTGTGATGTCGTTGTGCAATACAGAGCACTGTTGCACTGCATCCACAATGCAAATCATCGCCCACGCAAGTTCAGTGCGCTTGCGTCTATATGCCATGAGTCGTTTGGCTTCTTGCATTGATTGGGGAGTTGCATGGTAAGCCAACTCCCCAATTTCATTTGGATCTCGGTTCTTCTCATCAAGGGTAAACATGGCGCCGAGAGTACCGCCATTCCACCATTGCGAATAACACTCCATGGTCATGTCATTTATAGCAAAGAATTTGATGACCCCTGGATGCTCGCATGGACATACCAATGCCTCGATGGACAACTTCTCCCTGGACTTCTTCAATTCATCCACGCGCAAGGCTGACTTCCCAGCTAATTCCATATTCTTGGGAATATGTTTTGAATTCTGAACACATACTTTGCGCACCCTCCCATGCCCCCCTTATTTGCTATGGCCAGACAAAGGAACCACCACCACTCCTCTTTCAAGGAAAACCACTCCTCCTGCAGCCTGTTGACCAAAGGCCAAGTTCTGACTTCGTTGAAACCACGGAGCGGAATGGATGTTGCTTGAAGACAATCCACGCACTGCATCATGCCACCAATACACCTTCTTGTGCAACAAACTCAATGCTTGTTGTCTGGGCACTACACTCTTCTCAAAGCCTTTTATTTTTTCCGCAACTTAGGCAAGGTTGAAGATACACGTTTGCACTTGTGACTCCAACCAATGATCGAAGCATTCTTTCGTGCGGTCTTCATGCCACTCATCCGCGCTCATTGTTGTCCAGAACATGTGGTGGAACTTTTGTTTAATTTTATCCACTCCCTGTAATCCGCATGAGACGTATGTTGAGTTCAACTGCAAAATCGAATACTGATCAAAAAATTCCAACGCCACTTCATGCAGTTTTCGCGTTGCACCCTTGCTTGGCCACTTCTCTGGATTTGTAGCCTTGTGCCTCCTTTTTTTTTTTTTTTTCCCCTTCGAAGATTCTCCGCCCCCCACAGCAGCTACAGACCCTTCTACAGCTACGGCCTCTGAAACGGGCTCTGGTGATTCCGCATCCGGGTCCATAACCGGTGCATCTCCAACACCTGTCCACCAATCATCAACCTTTCTCTTCGAGAAATCGCGACCAGCCATCGTGACAGTAACAAATAACAAATAATCAAAATCAAAGGAATTAGGAATTCGTCTTCCACAAAGTGAAAAACCGCCCCCCTTATTCCTCAAAACAGCCTCTACCCAGCACCCGCGCTCGCAAGCAAGGATTGCAACCACTCCAAGTCAAGAGAGCACCGTCAGAGCAGGAGAGACTGTGGCGAAAGTACCCTAAAAATAGTCTTATATACCCATTTCACGTGGCCGGGGTGAACTGACCCCCTCGCTCGGCCCTCCGGGCCAACCCTGTTTTCCGCACCATTCCTTTTTTGCAAATTCTGAATTCATAAAGACCCCTAATTAGTTCAATCACATCAAATAATAACCCTGGATCGGCCAAAAATAGAGGGCTTTTTTTTACATGCACCCCTGGTAAGGCCGAGCGAGGGGGTCAATCCACCCCAATCATTCATGTCGACGGACAGGCCGTCAAGAGGACGGACAGAGCGTCCAGGGCCGTCCAAGGCGTCCAGAGGACAGGAAGGCCGTCCAAGGGGGGAGACCGTCCAGCCCGCAGACTGGCCGTCGAGAGGACGGGAAGGGCGTCCAGGGGGGGAGACCGTCCAGGGGCCAAGCCGTCCAGCCCGCGGACTAGCCGTCGAGAGGACAAAAAGGCCGTCCAGGGGTGGAGACCGTCCAGCCCGCGGACTGGCCGTCGAGAGGACGGGAAGGCCGTCCACGGGGGGAGACCGTCCAGCCTGCGGTTTTAGGCCTGAGGACGGGAAGGCCGTCCAGCCCGCGGACCTGCCGTCGAGAGGACGGGAAGGCCGTCCGCGGGGGGAGACCGTCCAGCCTGCGGTTTTAGGCCTGAGGATGGGAAGGCCGTCCAGCCCGCGGACCTGCCGTCGAGAGGACGGGAAGGCCGTCCGCGGGGGGAGACCGTCCAGCCTACGGACTGCTTGGCTTGAGGACGGGAAGGCCGTCCAGCCCGCAAACTGGCCGTTGAGAGGACGGGAAGACTTTCGAGAGACGGGAAGGCCGTCGAGAGGACGGGAAGGCCGTCGAGAGGGCGGGAAGGTCGTCGAGCGGGCCATTCAAAACAGTGTTGGCCGAGTGTAACTCATTTCTAATCCTTGTTCGGAGAATTTTTCATTTATGTGGTTTGGCACTCTCGGACTTGTCAGGACAGGTGTCCTCCCTCTCAATCGGGCATTAGACTACGGTGGCGGGTAGTTTAAGAGTGCTAACTTAATGTTCACATTTGTTTCAATTAGAGGACAAATAAATACCAGAGATGACATTCAAATGCTCAAAAAACAAGGTTTAATGCTCATTTAGAATGGAATTATATTTTGTTGCACGTAAATAATGGAAAAAACATAGCAAAAACCATAGAAGGTCAAATTGAAAACTTCTTAATGTCAGTCCTAGAATGTTCTATTTGGATGTTCATGTTAATATTTGATTCATTCTAATTGCACCCATTTTCACGAAAGTTGTTGGCATTGGGCAATGTTTTTATTACAAAAATCCCAAAATCTCGGAATCCCTTAAAATAATTTATATTCTGTAGGGCTCAAATTCGAATTCAAATGAATTTTATCAATTATATGTAGAACAATTTCACCTTTGGAATTATTGTATTTTGATTCCATCCTTCCCTGCATGTAAGTGCACCTGACAATTTAGTATTTTGTTGAATTTTAAACCCTGTCTACACTAATATACTCAACTCAAAGTCTCAAACGTACAAACATTCAATAACTTACTAAGCCCGGATCAAATATACAAAGACCAAGACAATAAACCACCCTCTAAATGTTCTAGTTAAAGGTAGTAAGATTAAAACTCTGAAATGGTTAATTATGAAATAAGTGAAAGACCTCCTAAACAACATATGTCATATGCATATCATTGATTAATATAAAACATTGTTTTGGCTTTCCATTCATACATTACAGAAAAAGAATGTAGCCCTATACATCTAAACTTAAGAATGTTTTACCTTCTAAAGATATTGTTATGCCGTTTTTTGGTGTCTTCAATATGTTTTATAAAACTTTGATTTTAAATCATTAATCTATTTTTTTCCAATTCAAACTTCAAAGACTACATCTCGATCAAGTTTTGCACTTATAATGCCAATTAAAAAAAGGAAGAACATTTTTCGTGGTTTCCGGTCCATGCTAGGTTTTGAAGTAAATCCTATAGGACAATACCCTAAATCCCAAACCCTAAACCCTAAACCCTAAACCCTAAACCCTCTTCACTGTTGCAATTTTAAGAGTATTTGATGTTCAAGTTTATGTAACTATAGCAAATAAGAGTGGATTGGTGTAATAAAATTGAAATGCAACATTGAGTACATGAACTTCACATTTTTGTGGTCTCTATATTTTTTTTATGGCTTCTAAATTATAAAGCAACTAACGATGAATTATTATAGTTTTTCATATGGATTGTTTATTAATTGCTTATGTAGTACCGTATGTTAACCACTAAACTGACTAAAGTCCCAAGGCCTCTTTTCCATCCTATATCTGAAATAAATTGCCATTTCTATAGTAAAGAATGTAAAAAAAAAAAATGAATGTGTCTAGGACTTTAGGCCTTTAAGGTGCACATCTACTTGTAGTATGTAAGATCTCATACTAAAGTACTAGAGTAGTGTTCAATTGACCGGAAGAAATTTCACAAACTTTGCCTATATAGAATTGTAGATTGCAAGATATTTACAATAAACTTCAACCTCTGAACGCCCAACGACATCATTTAGTGCCAATTTGATGGCAATTCAATCACTTCAATGAGATGGAAAGATTGTGGAAGCATTTAATTCATTTTTCGGGGACCTTCCATGTTGAGTTACAAAGGGTATCCAAATGATTTTGTAGTCTTTCCGATATTTGCCTCCGCGTAATTTAGAGTTTAGGAAAAAAAAAAAAAAAAAAAGTGCTACTTTAGTGTATCTTGGGAAGTTGTTGCTCCTTAGTCTAAATCTGAAATTTATCCCCCAAATTGATATTTTCTGAGTTTGAGTCTAACTATCAAGCAAAAGTTCATTTTCTCTAGTTCCTATTTTATGTAAAATCCCCCAACACGACCCTAAAAATGAAATTTCATTATTGCGATTTGCACTTCGAATGTATTTTTAATGTCTACTACATTTAGTACATTCTAAATAAATCATGAAATGGAAATTAAGTTTATGCTATGATGGATTCTAATGTCATTATCCTTGTGATATAAGGTAAACCTGCCTATGACAGGCAGAATGACTGATTTGTTGTATTGCCTTTAGCAAAAATAATCAAATTTTTTCCATACAAAGACACATGTGAGAAATGAAGAACGCAACTGGAATTTCATTTTTTGGATTAAATATGATTTTTTTTAAAATTTTGAAGTGTACTATCCAGTAAGCACAAAAGAGTTTGTAGACTACCCCAAATCAGCAGAAAATTGTTTCCATGATGGTCATCTTCCCACTTAAAACAGTCATAACATTTTCTAAGATGGCTACAAGACTTTCTAACATGGACATGACATGAAGAAATAAAAAAACTGTTTTTTACTAAAAATAAAAAATCAATTTTCAAAAGAATAAAAATAAAATTTTTAAAGGGCCGTCCAGGACGTTCGGCAGGCCGTCAAGAGGATGGGCGGGCCGTTCCCGACCAGTGACAGGCCGTCGAAGAGACGGGCACCTCGTCCTTTTGGACGGCCTTTCCGTCCAAGAGACGGGTAGGCCGTCTAAAGGACGGGTATCCCGTCAAAGAGACGGGTTTGTTGTCCACAAGACGGGTATTCCGTCGAGGAGACGGGTATGCCATCCACGAGACGGGTATTCCGTCCACGAGACGAGTATGCCGTCCAGGAGAGGGGTATGTTGTCGAGGAGACGGGTATGCCGACCAGGAGACGGGTATTTCGTCGAGGGGACGGGCAATCCGTCGAGGGGACGGACAGGCCGTCGAGGGGACGGGCAGACCGTCGAGAGGACGGAAAATCCGTCCGTCCAAGTCTCGGGCGGCGGTGTAATTATTTCCCGAACCTGTCGACGGCGCCCCGAACCCGTTGACGGCATCCCAACCCTGTGTCGGACCTCTGTGGACGTATCGGCCGTCCATTCCAGGGCTGTCCCACGCCCTAGACGGTCAAGATTCGGGGGGGGACGGGCAAATGTTATGTTAATTACCCTGCCTAATCGGGTCGGTAATTGGGGGGTATAAGTAAACTTTTTTGGACAGTTTACGTGCTTCCTCTTTTGAGTTGCACTGTCCGAGCTTGAGAAAGCTTCGCTCTGCAATTTGAAGGGAAGTGTTATACATTTGACATTGTTTTGCCACATTTTAGTTGCCTTCACGCAACAGAAGGCAAAGCAAATTGTCATTGTATTCGCATACAGTATCGTGTGTGTCATTTTACAGGTATCAAGAATGGACGTAGAGAATGTAGCAGGAGGTTCGGGACCTGGAGGTGACCCCCTAGGAGGTTTGGGACTTGGAGGTGAACCCCCAGGTAGAAGGAAGAGAGGAAACAGAGCAACCTTGGATTGGGGCACACTTAATGCCGAAGAGGTTATGGCAAAGCCTGGGTAGTTGGAGGCAGATGGCCCATGGACAAGAGTGATATGTCGTCAATATATAGATTGGGCCCACATCAACCGCCATTGGCCACACGACCTGTACGAGGTGCACGTGAAATCTGGCGTGGTAAATATTGACCAGTGCCAACATCCGCACTTCAAAAAGAGGATGATTGAAGTATCATTGGCACTTTGGGGGGCAAGATCCAAGAAAGACGGGACACTTTCATTGTGCCAAATGGCATATACGGAGGTTTTTCTTGGCAAGGATGTGGACTGGAGCAGCTTTTTGGGCAAATCGCGGAATAATACATTTCCAAATCAAACTTGCCACATTGCACTAAATCCTGCTGTGTCTTTGGACAATGTACCAAATCTTGCCGTGCCATTGGATGATGTCCAAAATGTGCAAATGGACGTGGTTCCACTGGCAGAGCGTCCAGGGACGGAGTTGATGGAGATAGAAGTTGGTCAAGGCAGCGGTCCAGATGTAAACCAACAAGCTGTGATTGGTGGAGTGCAAGCTGACGGTGAAGAAGTAATTCGCTTGCGCCAATTAGTACAAACACTGCAAGCAGAAAAAGAAGAAACACGACGACAACATGCTGCAGTGTTGGAAGTTCATCATGCAAGGATGCGGGCCGTTCAAGATGAAAATGTGCGCCTCATCGCACGTGAAGCCGAGCTCGTAGAGCGTGAAAGGCGGGTCAGCACAGACTCAGTTCCACCACTCGATCTTGTAGTGGAACGTGCTACATACGGTGCAGATGAAGACACACCAGGCCCAAGCAATACATCTGAGTTTGTGCTGCGATCACGATCCACTTTTCCAAGTTCAGAAAGTACCACATTGGATATTATGCGTGCACGTGCTGAGCGAATTGAAGCAGAGCTTGGAAGTACTCGCACAAACATGGAAGAATTAACAAACGCCATGCGTGCTTTGGAACTTCGTGCCAACAACGCCGGGGCAGAGGTGGCGGTGGTTACTGCAGCTCGAACAGCCTTGGAGGAGACCATGACCGCATTGAGTGCTGAAAATATGCGGTTGGTTCAAAATCCTCAGACGGAGCAGAGGCTGCTTCAAATGTGCAACATGAAGTTGACATGCATTGTAGCGCTAAAAGAGGCTAAGCAAATGCAACGTGAAGTGAGGAGAGTGGCTGCAGAATTCAATGATGGCGATCAACGTTATTTTGGCTTGACCTCGTGGCCTCGGGTGGCAGAAATGTTCACCAATGATTTGCCAGCGTATAGGGAGAATTCAAGCATCGATTGGAATGCCCGTCCAGACTTGGAATTCCAATATAATATCGATTGCCAATGGTACGGGCCACCCAACAACGATGGCATTACGCCACTAGTGTGGCCTTCCGTTCTAGATTTTGTAAAAGATGGAACAACATGTATAATGTGCCAACAACCGTTTGGCCCCGAGGGTGGATGGAATCTTGGTACATGTGGCCATCTATACCACCCCGTGTGTCTTATTCCACACATGGTCACCAGAAAGAGATGTGCGCAATGCAGGGCTCCATTTCATGCACGACTGTACAAAATGTTTGGCCTTGAAGACCACATGCCTCAACATTACGAGTACAATGAAGAAAATTTACCGGGCCCCGGTAATAGAGTACATTGGGGGTCCGACATGACATGGCTTTGGAAGTGGGGCCTCCACAACTGACACCTCCCGGCAGGAACGGTGGCTGACATACCATGGACGAGTGACGCCCAAGTGACAAAGGTGATCAGGAGGGTGTTTGGAGACAGTGATCCAGGGCGTCGACTATATTTTGGTCAGATTGCCGGTGGACATTGGGACCCAAAACGCTTAATTTTTATACGCGCACCACATCCACAACGCATCATGTTTAACTCTCAAGGCCAGCCAGTCGGATTTGAGGGGGAATTGAGCTATGAGGAAGAAATGGCGTACACTGAAGACAATACCTTCCATGAGCCAACCCTCGTGAATGACATTTTTTCCCACTTACATGATAAATACGATATAGAAGCACTTCAGCTTCTGAGGACTTTCAAATCGCAAGAAGAACTGCAACGATTTTTGAGAAATAGCATAGCACGCGGCGTTGTAATCAAAGATGTAGACTAGATTGTGTATAACTAGATAGATGTATAGAATAAAATACTGGAAGTTGTACAAAGTGAACGTATGTAATTATGTAAAGCCTTTATTAGTTTATCATGTACTTCAACGGATTTATAAAATATGTACATTTATTGTTTTCTTTCCACCTCGTGTATTGTTGCTTCGCCTTTGTCAATTTTTGTAATCTATTGGACCTTTTTGTAATAGTATAGAAGAAGCTTGTATGCTTAGATGGTAGGTAAAAGAGTGTTTTATTTTATCTTTGGTGAAGCCCTAAAGTCTGAAGTCCATTTTTTGGCCCAAACCACCCTAAACCACCACTTTTGCTATGTTCACCTATGAATTAAATTTTCCAATTTATTTTTTGAATTGAACCAAAGGATCTTGTTCTACACTTGTCTTAGATGACGTGATAAAAAATTTGTGATGTTTGACCGTATGGATTGAAAGTTATTAGCATTCGAAGTGAAAGAAACAAATTTATTTTAAGAAGTTGCTAGGATTGCCCGCTCCACAAAAAACCCATAACTTTTCCATTCCTAATCCAAATGGGATGAATGAAAGCCTCCCATTTAAAAGAAAATACAATCCAACTGGAAAAAGAATATACAAATTTGTATTTCATTTTTTTGTGGATTTTTTTGTCTATCCGGAGTCTTGGACCGCCCGGTGTCCCGATCTCCCCTGTTTGAGGTTATTGTGGCATACCCTTTGCTCCTAGGCACCGATTGGAATAGAAATTGTATTATGAATAAACTCATAAGTTTATCTAAAATTCCATGTTATCATTCTTATGAAAAAGTTTTCAAAAGTTTCAGTAAAAAATGAGACCATAGGAGCCTATCGAAAATCCATTTTGTCCCTGGCAGAAAGGACAATGAGAGTATGTTACTTTAGGGGCTAAGAAATAAAAACAATGGAAATTCTTTACCAAAGCAAGAAATAAGTAACAAATTATTTGATTGCTTCATATTTGATGAAATCTCCTTTAAGTCTTTAGAATTAAACCAAAAAATAATTCACGTTTTGTAACTTTTGTTCTATTAGTTTTAATCTTTTTTTAGTTGGACTATTGATTGACTACTCCCTCATGTTTATTTTTAAATCCAAAGTTTACAAATTAAAGTATTGAACATTTTCCATTTTTTCTCAAATGGCATTATGGAAATCAAATGATCAAAGTTTAATATCTTGCAATTGCTAACTTGATAAGGTCACACTACATGAAATTTATTTGAAAATCAATTGAAATAAATGACTTTATGAATGGCGATCCTATACTTGAAAGTCTTAAATTGAATAGATTCTAATTTTTTTTTTTCATTTCATTTCAAGGTGAACATGGAGAAATGCCAACTTGGATTTTTTTTTGGCAATAATAAGCATAGGGCCTACATGGATTAATATTTTTGAATTTCTTGCCATATAGTCAGTGTAAAATCAATTTAGCAACTTCTCTAATTAAAAATTCAATAACAAACTTTAATCCCTAGAATCCTAGATGCCCAAGGCATGTTTTGAGCTTCTACAAATTTGCTCTAAATGAACAAAATGTTAACATTTTGATTAGGTGACTAGGCGTATCAATTAAAAAAAAATTGTAACCATATAAATTCAAACAAGACATATTAGGGGCTCATAGGTTGCTAAAACACAACAATATCACTTATAGAGTAAAAGATTATAATGTTTGAACATGAGGGTGTTAAAACTACAAAAATGATGTGAAGTCTTCCAATCCTCTTTTCAGTTTTCACAAGTAAAATTAAAAAAAATTTAGACCACAAAAATATGAGGTTAAATTGCCGAACATGTATAACCCCAAACAATTTATGGCTTTTAAAAATATACTCCATATTTTTTTTTAAATTAAAAAAAAAATTTGAATGTGATTTTTTCTCCAAGATCTTGTGTTTTCGAGGCACATTTCCAAAAGCTCTCAATGCTACAAGAAGTCAAGATTGCAATGGGTACCCTTGCACAAAGTCTTGAAACAAAAAATCACTATCATTTATTTTTAAGAATAGACTATTGATGCTATAACTAGACTTCAAGAAGAACTTACTAAAAATAGCAACTTGGATACTACTAAAAATAGCAACTTGGTTAGGTTTTATTTAACTTCAAAGTTTTGCCAACACCAGATTTGGGTGCTTCGGGCATTTAAGCCAAAAATCCAATTCCACCCGTCCAGTCTATTTTTCCGTCCACAGAACCGTCTAGTTACCCGTCTAGATGCCTGTCCACCCGCCCGTCCAATTACCCGTCCACTTACCCGTCCAGATGCCCGTCCAGTTACCCGTCCACCTGCCCGTCCACCCGCCCGTCCAGTTTTCCATCCACATACCCGTCCATCCCGCTCGTCCACACAACCGCCCCCCCTCCCGTCCACATGCCTGTCCAGATGCCCGTCCACCCGCCCGTCCACATGGTCGTCCAGTTTTCCGTCCAAATACCCGTCCATCACGCCCGTTCCGTGCCCGTCGACGGAAGCTCGCCGCCCGTCGGCGAAGAACGTCCATCCATTTCCGTAGTTTTCATCCTCTGTCAACGGTTCTCGTCCAGATTTCATCCTGACGAACGCCAGGGTTGAATCCTGACGTCCGTTCGGACATGCTGACGGACGGACAGGACGTGACGGGGACAACCCTGACACACACGATACTGTATGCGAATACAATGACAATTTGCTTTGCCTTCTATTGCGTGAAGGCAACTGAAATGTGGCAAAACAATGTCAAATGTATAACACTTCCCCTCAAATTGCACTGCGAAGCTTTCTCAAGCTCGGACAATGCAACTCAAAAGAGGAAGCAGGTGAACTGTCCAAAAAAGTTCACTTATACCCCCCAATTACCGACCCGATTAGGCAGGGTAATTAACATAACATCAGCCCGTCCCCCCCCGAATCCAAACCGTCCAAGGCGTGGAATGGCCATGAAATGGACGGCCGATACGTCCACAGAGGTCCGACACAAGATTGGAACGCCGTCAATGGGTTCGGGGTGCCGTCGACAGGTTCGGGAATTAATTACACTGCCGTCTGAAAGTTGGACGGATGGATTTTCCATCCTCTCGACGGGCTGTCCGTCTCCTCGACGGCCTGCCCGTCCCCTCGACAGAATACCCGTCTCCTCGATGGAATACCCGTCTCCTGGACGGAATACCCGTCTCCTGGACGGCATACCTGTCTCCTCGACGGCATACCCGTCTCTTCGACGGCATATCCGTCTCCTCGATGGAATATCCGTCTCCTGGACGGAATACCCGTCCTCCAGACGGCCTACCCGTCTCTTGGACGGAATACCCGTCCTCCAGACGGCCTACCCGTCTCTTGGACGGAAAGGCTGTCCAAAAGGACGGGGTGCTCGTCTCCTCGACGGCCTGTCCCTGGTCGGGAACGGCCCGCCCATCCTCTCGACGGCATGTTCGTGGTTTGGGACGGCCTGCTAAACGTCTTAGACGGCCCTTCAAAAAATTTATTTTTATTTTTTTGAAAATTGATTTTTATTCGAAGTTTCAACAAAATCACATCAAATAGAAAATTCATTTTCAAATTTTCAAATTTTCACCATGTGTATATATCACAAGGATAATGACATTAGAATCCATCATAGCATAAACTTAATTTCCATTTCATGATTTATTTAGAATGTACTCAATGTAGTAGACATTAAAAACACATTCGAAGTGCAAATCGCAATAATGAAATTTCAATTTAGGGTTGTGTTGGGGGATTTTACATAAAATAGGAACTAGAAAAAATGAACTTCTGTTTGATAGTTAGACTTACACTTAGAAAATATCAATTTGGGGGAGAAATTTCAGATTTAGAGTAAGGAGCAAGAACTTCCCAAAATACACTAAAGTAGCATTTTTTCTTTTTCTTTTTCCTAAACTCTAAATTACGTGGAGGCAAATATCGGAAAGACTACAAAATCATTTGGATACACTTTGTAACTCAACATGGAAGGTCCCCAAAAAATGAAATGAACACTTCCACAATCTTTCCATCTCATTGAAGTGATTGAATTGCCATCAAATTGGCACTAAATGATGCCGTTGGGCATTCAAAGGTTGAAGTTTATTGTAAATATCTTGCAATCTACAATTCTACATAGGCAAAGTTTGCGAAATTTCTTCCGGTCAATTGAACACTAGTCTAGTACTCTAGTATGAGATCTTACATACTACAAGTAGATGTGCACCTTAAAGGCCTAATACATTCATTTTTTTTTTTTAATTCTTTGCTATAGAAATGGCAATTTATTTCAGATTTAGGATGGAAAAGAGGCCTTGGGACTTTCGTCAGTTTAGTGGTTAACATACGGTACTACATAAGCAATTAATAAACAATCCATATGAAAAACTATAGTAATTCACCGCTAGTTGCATTATAATTTAGAAGCCATAAAAAAAATATAGAGACCACAAAAATGTCAAGTTTATGTACTTAATGCTGCATTTCAATTTTATTACACCAATCCATTCTTATTTGCTATAGTTACATAAACTTGAAGATCAAATACTCTTAAAATTGCAACAATGAAGAGGGTTTAGGGTTTAGGGTTTGGGATTTAGGATATTGGCCTATAGGGTTTACTTCAAAACCTAGCATGGACCGAAAACTACGAAAAATGTCCTTCCTTTTTTTAGTTGGCATTACAAGTGCAAAACTTGATCGAGATGTAGTCTTTGAAGTTTGTATCGCAACCAAAATTTTTGGTTTTCAGTTGTTTATCTAGAAAACGGAACGGAAACTATCAATTAGTATCTAGGTTTTGTTTAGAAACAGCAGAGGACGGAAAATTATGAAAGACATTGGAGTAGTGGAACAGTTGGAATGAATCCAATCTTAGCAGTGACACCTAGGAACCGGATTGGAATCGGAACCTTGTCCGGAAGGAGTAGAGAACCGGATTGGGGTTAGAGAACCGGATTAGGGTTGGACCGGAATTGTAGGACCGGACCGGTAAACGTCATCATGACGACTTTTAGGTCAGGAGAGACTATAAAAGCCCAGGACCTCCTCAGTCACTCTCCATTTCCAAACTCTGTTTGGTGAGAGTGTTCCTTAGCGCTCCTCGTTTTCAAGCGTTGTGAGCGTGCGCGTGTGTGTGTGAGCGGTAGAGGTGTGCTACAGGGTAGGTTTCCGGTAGCATACCGATCGCTGTGCAGGTTTCCGATTGAGATCGGAGAGAGAACGTAAGAACGGGACGTGCGGCTAGGACTGGGTGAGGTAAAAATTGGAAAGGGACAGTTTTAGATCTAGTCTGTGTCCATGCCGCAGCTCAGGCGGAACAGACCAGGGCCATCCACGTCGTCGGCTCCGGTTAAACTCCGGAAGGTAGTTCCGGTTCTCCCCTTGACAGAGGAGGAGATGGAGATGCTCCGGTTGGATCTCAACCGGATGGGATGCCAGGGTTTGCTCGACAAACCTTGGGGTTTTAAGAATGAGCGGATGGTGAAGGAGATCCAGGGGAAGTGGACGAACCAATTCGACAACACGATCCGATGTGTTCCGTCGGAGTGGACGGAGGAGATCTGGAGAGAGGTGTATAAGTTCCGGGCAGGAGGTCACGGGATGGCGAACCGGAAGGACGAGTACATCCGGGGTAAGTTCCGAGGGGCGGTCAACTCCAAGGACGGATACGCGGTGGAAGACTGCATTGACGACCGGCACCGGAAACTTCTCCAATTCCTGATCCCGATTCTACATCCGGAGAAGCCGACAAGGGTGACGATCACCCTCGGCAACACCATTTTCGGTGCTCTGAGCGGAGACCGGAAGGCGGACTGGGCCCGGATCATGTTCGATCTGGTGGCCCAGTTAGCAACGAGGGTCGGAAGGAGTAGGCCGACACCCGTGTGTCCCTACCTCTTCCACCTCTACGAGCAACACCAGCTCCTATTGGACTCGGAAGAGAAGGAGTGGAAGGCCCAGAAGAATCTCCTGAAGTACGGAGAATCGAAAACGGACAAGGAGGAAGAAGAAACCGGATCCGAGACCGAAGAAGAAGAAGAAGATGAAGAAGAGGCGGAGCGGTAGATCAAGCGCCACAAGATGACGTCTCCGACCGGAAGAGGATCTCCGCTCGGTGACAAGACCGGAAAGGAGAAGACACCGGAAGGGGAGAAGGCAGGCGGTTCGAAGAAGGGACCTGCCGATCCGTTCGAGAAACTAGTGAAGACCCTCTACGACATCCGCGCAGATTGGGAGGCGAAGAGAATCGCCCTGCTCCAGATCGGAGAGTTGGTGTAGGCAGCACCGGACAGTAAGTTGCTGAGAAAGGTAGCGGATTGCATCACCAATCCGGCCGAGATCCGGAAACAGGAAGCGGAGATCCGACGACTTCAGGAGGAGGTCGACATGCTGAAGGCGGAAGTGGCCACCTTCAAGGAAGATATGGCCGCCACCCGGATAATGGCGGACAAAACGCAGAAGGTGGCGGAATCGGTCAAGACGACTTTCGGTGAGGCCGGAAGCGCGGCAGTCAAGACCAAGCTCTTCAACGAGAAGGTCTTGGAGGAGAAGAAACTATCCGGTTCCCGGATAGTTCGGATCCTGACTGACTTCTCCAAGCAGGTAGAGAAGAATTTGGTCCTAGCACGAGGAGCAGCGGACCGGATGGAGGAGTGCATACAAAAGCTGACCGGATCGATGAGGGTCCACCTATCGGACATCTCCATGCCGGAATCATTTCCGGAAGTGCCAGACCCAAGGGAAGGAAGAGACCAGACTCCACAGTCAAAGCCGAGTCAGCCTTCCCAGACCGCGCCGATCAATATCGATTCCTCTCCCGGTTCCGACATGCCAAATCCAATAGCCGGAGAGCGGAATAGGAACTTGGGAGAAGTCTTCGAGCAATTGGAGGCGGAGCCCAAGAGTCCTTCGTTGGGGCGCGGGATAGTGATGTAGAGTAAGATAGGTAGAATAGGATGGGAACGGATCCGGATTGGTAATCCGATCCGGTAGTATTAGGAGGACCGGAAGTTAGGATCCGGATTTAGGTTGACTTCTAACGGCTCTTTTTGCCTTTTGTATTTTTGGAAGTTCTCAAAGTGTATATAATTTAGTCCTTGTGTTGAGGAGTGGGAGTCTTTCCCTCTGCATTTTTCTTTGTGTTTTCTCCTTGTGCTTCTTTGTTGTACGTTCTCTCATGTCTTGGCAGGGTTATGCGTGAGGGAGTTCGGAAAGCGCGAGCGGATGCGTTGGGATTTCTCCCCTTGGTGTTTTTCTTAGTTCTAAGTACACGTGAGCGGATAGGATAGAGTTGGGAGTGAACTTCAGTGCCTCAGCACGTCTAGAATTTGAGATTCCGGGTGAGAAAGCCATTGTTAGGCTAGGCGGATAGGGAGGGATTCCTTAGTCGCGCTAGAACTCCTGGGTGGGAAATCCGGTTGAGTATCCGATCTCCTGTGAGGTCTCGCCATCTTAACGGTAAACGGAAGAATTCTAGCTGACGTTGGAACGGACGGGTGCACTTGTAATCGCCTTAGCTTCGTACGGATTAGGATGACATCAGGGTTGTTGTAGTATTGAGAGGATCGTACGGGGGGTCTTTGTGTGACCAGCAAACCGGATTGCTATCTGGGCTGCTGTGAAGGATCAAACCGGATCCGTACTAGCCTAGGAAAGAAGAGATTAGGAAAGTGGGTCTTCAGCCACTATAAGTCACGGAAGGTGTGGTGGGCCTACCACTCTCAAAAGCAAGCGGCGAACCCTCTGATGGCTAAACAGAGGTAAAACCAAATCGGATAGGAGAGGAAATAGTTGTGAGTTGTCTAGAGCGGCTTGGTCTAGACGGATGCCAGGACCGAAAAAGCTATGATCATGCGGTTGTGTTAGTCTTGAGAACCGGAATACTAAGTTGGAATCGGAAGAGTGATAGAATCCGGTCCATTGTCTTCTGGGTGTTTGTGTTTCCGGTCATAGAAAGGGGGACCGGAAAAGATGAATGTTACTACTGCCTTGGCTTAGTTCGTTAATAAGGCTAGATACTTCACAGAATCTCGTGGGTTCGATCTTTAGAGTCACTTAGTTATACTCTAGGGTGATTTTTGTGAGTATAATGGGGAATTTACCTATCCTGTGCTGCGACAGTTTGAATTGGAAAAAAATAGATTAATGATTTAAAATCAAAGTTTTATAAAACATATTGAAGACACCAAAAAACGGCATAACAATATCTTTAAAAGGTAAAACATTCTTAAGTTTAGATGTATAGGGCTACATTCTTTTTTTGTAATGTATGAATGGAAAGGCAAAACAATATTTTACATGAATCAATGATATGCATATGATATATGTTGTTTAGGAGGTCTTTCACTTATTTCATAATTAACCATTTCAGAGTTTTAATCTTACTACCTTTAACTGGAGCATTTAGAGGGTGGTTTATTGTCTTGGTCTTTGTATATTTGATCTGGGCTTAGTAAGTTATTGAATGTTTGTACGTTTGAGACTTTGAGTTGAGTATACTAGTGTAGACAGGGTTTAAATTCAACAAAATACTAAATTGTCAGGTGCACTTACATGCAGGGAAGGATGGAATCAAAATACAATAATCCCAAAGGTGAAATTGTTCTACATATAATTGATAAATTCATTTGAATTCAAATTTGAGCCCTACAGAATATAAATTATTTTAAGGGATTGCGAGATTCTGGGATTTTTGTAATAAAAACATTGCCCAATGCCAACGACTTTCGTGAAAATGGGTGCAATTAGAATGAATCAAATGTTAACATGAACATCCAAATAGAACGTTCTAGGACCGACATTAAGAAGTTTTCAATTTGACCTTCTATGATTTTTTCTATATTTCTTCCATTATTTACGTGCAACAAAATAAAATTCCATTCTAAATGAGTAGTAAACCTCGTTTTGAGCATTTGAATGTCATCCCTGGTATTTATTTGTCCTCTAATTGAAACAAATGTGAACATTAAGTTATGTCGTATGCGTAATCTAGGGGTAAGCACCTTTAACACACAATTGTGGTTAGATGACACGGAAAATCGTCCCAGGGACTCTACTATGTTGCTATGAATTTGGATTTAATCGGATTATCTCTAAAACACCCCAAGGGAACCTAAAACCTCTCTTTCCCTCTTCCGGAACTTTACTTCATTCCGGTTTCTAATCCGGATCCGTCCTTTTCCGGAATCCGGATACAGTAACTCTTCGGTTTGTAATACCCCTGTTTTACCTTCAGGGGGTCCGCTTTTACTCTTTGAAAGGGCAGGGACTCTACCACTTATCAGTTACACAATCTAACACCTACAAAACAACCTAAGACACTCAACAGATCTAAATGTTGCAATAAAGTAGGTTTCCGTCTCCTCACGACTTTCCGGATGGCCTATCCAGAAAGCAAGTCACACAGAATCCGGTCTCTCCTCTCCACTACAACGACAGATATATAACTATCCGGATTTAACACAAGAGAAATTCTATGAGATAGTAGGTGACACTGTAGTTGGCAGATCTTCCGGTAAGTAGGGGTTTTCCCCTTGGCGGCTGCTTAACTCCGCACGGAACCAGAAGTAGTTCCGGAACCTCACCCTCAACACTCCAATCGGATTACCGTTCCAGTATTTTAAAGATTCAAAATGCACAAGTCCCATAGATCCGTCCTAACTTCGCCACAGATTCTCCCTTACTGTCTCACTCCAAACAATTATGGGATCCGGATTCCTCCTTCCTAGTCCCTCACAACTCTCCAAGAAAACACACACACACACCACCCAAGTCCTCCAAAAATACTTAAACACATGGAAAGTATACTCGGTGTCTCAGATTTGAAATGAGGAAATTGAAATGAAACTTCAAATTGCATAAGGAGGAATGAATGGGCAACAGACCTGTCCACCATTTAAAACAAAAACAAAAAGGAAAAAAGGGGACCAAAAATCAAGCTAACCAACTACAAAAGAAGCCGAGATACCCGGCACCGAAAACTATCCCTAAAAATCCGGAAACGGGCCCACACTTACGGAAAATTCCGTTCCGGAAACTAAAAGCTAAAAATCCTAACTATCCGTCCTATCTACTTTCCGTGGCGCGTCTTCTTTGAACTACTTCCGCCTTGATTCGTAACTTCCTTCAGGTTGGCCTTGACAGGAGTTGACCGGAGTTGACCGGAGAGCCGCGCGAGTCTGAATCTTCCTGGGAGGGGGCGGAAGATCTTCATCTGTTTCCGTCATAGATCCGGATTTGTAGTCGTCCTTGTCCGAATCCACGATCTCATTTACATCCTCCATCTCGTCCAGGTCGATGGGAGCTTCTTTCCCCTTTGGTGCTTCTCCTTCTGGTGCATCCGTCTCGCGCATATGCACAAAATCCTGGGAACTTGTCCGGGCCGGATTGGCCACCAACCCCATCCGCTTGATGAGGTTGTTATCCACCATCGACTGTGTCTGTTTTACGGAATCGGAAGTTCCGCCATGTACTGGTGCGGGGGTTACCGCTTCCACTGGTGTTTCCGCCTGAGTTGGAGTATCTTGGACCAGAATCTTTGCGGCGATCTGACTCCGCTGCGCCAACCATCCCTGTGGAATTTCGTGTGGCCGAAGAAGTGACCCAAGTCCTTCTGATTTCGAGCGGATGGAGCTCTCGCCCACAGGTTTCACCGGAGTTTGAAGGTACGGATTGGTTGACAGATCCGGAAACGATGAGAAATTCATCTCCTGTTCCGGATCCACCCGAGCCACCAACGCCTGCATTTCCTTCAAGACTCTCTCCATCCTCGTTTGGAAGTCCATCAGGATCATCACCACCTTCGATCCGGTGATGTGTCCATCCGTCACCAACTGTACGTCGTAAAGGGCCGCCTTGTTAACCAAATCCGCCGGTTGGGTGACCAGCGATTGCAAACTCCGAACCATGCCGAGGGCGTCCTTCTCATTCCGTCTCGCCAAGGAACATTCTCCTTCCGCCCAACTGGTCCGGGCTTGGAATTCATCCCGGGTCTTCTCCAGATTCCGGATCTCCTCGTCCTTCAGGCGGATCGTATCCGAATCCGGCCTTCGTCGGATCTCATCGATAATCTCCTCGGGCGGAACCTTCAGCTCATCCGCGACCTCCTGGATGAACGCGGTCGTCCTCACATGTAGGAGTCGCGCCTGTACCATCCATTGGTCCCCGACGTCGAAGAACTCCTTTCCGGAATTTCTTCTCTCCTCCGGAACTTGGTCCGGCTCCACCGGGTTCATCTCGGGCTGCTTCCCCCTTGAACCCGGATCCGTGGATTTCCGCTTGGTTCCCCTCCGCCTGATCCGGTCCTCCTCGAGTTCCTCCTCTTCCTCTTCCGAAACTGGGACATCCTCCTGGACTTCATCCATCAATCCGTACTTGAGGATTTCGCATCCGGTTTCGTAGATGAGAGTCTCATCCAGCGTTAGTACATCTCCATGATGGTACAGGTGGAAAAGGTAGGGGCAGATCGGGCTCTACTTAGCCTTGCTGACGTGATCCGCCAATTTGGTGACCACCGTCGCGATAACTCTTCCCCAATGCACCACCCTCTCCTCCAGGCTTCCGAAAATCGTGTTGGCCACTGTTACGGTGACCCGGCTTGGCTTTTCCGGATAGAGTATCGGAATCATAAATTCCAATACTCTCCGGTGACGCTTGTTGATGCAGTCCGCGATTGCATAGCCTTCCTTGGCGTTGGGTGGATTCCGGAACTTCCCTGTTGCAAACTTATCTGCCTTGGAAGCCAAGCCGTTCCCGAACTTCCGGAACTGATACACCTCCGCCCAGACGTCTTCCGTCCATCCCTTCCTCTGTCCTCTCATAGTCAGCTCGTATTGATTCGCCGTCCCATCAATGAGTTCCTGAATCAACTCATCCTTCTTCAAGTTCCAGGGTCTCTCTATCAGCCCTACGCATTCCATCCGTCAGAGATCCTCCTCCAACTCCTTCCGGACCTCCGGATCATTTGGTATCGCCGGACAGACCATCCGAGCAATGACCGACACTCTCGCGGATCTCGGATTACTACTTTCCGCCATTCGGAACCCGGAAACTACTGGCCTCACCTCTCGCTATCCGTAAACGCACTCTCACCAGACTTTCTCTCAACTAGCTAAGCGCGAACGAGTTTGAAAACTCAAAAGATGGAGAGAGAAAGGCGGGTGGTGGTCCTTAAATAGCCAGAACAGCGCCTTCAGTTCCCGGATTGGAACCGAATTAGGGTTCTGTTCCCGAGGCGCGTCCCCTAGCCTCGTAGGTCGGATCTCTAGTCCGTAGGTGGCGGCGTTCCGGTTCATTTCCGGAAACCCTAACCTGGCCGGATCGGAAACTGGTTTCCGGATGAAGGCTTATTCCAAACGTAAGCTCTTCCGGGAAACAACTACCATTTCTTAACCTAAAGAAGTTTGAAAATTTCTACCTATTCCATCTATTCTACTCTATCTATACGGAAATTAGGTTTCCGTGTTGTGACAAGTTAGCACTCCTAAACTACTTGCCACCGTAGACTAATGCCCGATTGAGAGGAAGGACACCTGTCCTGACAAGTCCGAGAGTACCAAACCACATAAATGAAAAATTCTCCGAACAAGGATTAGAAATGAATTACACTCGGCCAGCACTGTTTTGAATGGCCCGCTCGACGACCTTCCCATCCTCTCGACGGCCTTCCCGTCCTCTCAACGGCCTTCTCGTCTCTCGAAAGTCTTCCCGTCCTCTCGACGGCTAGTCCGCGGGCTGGATGGCCTTCCGCGCTTTCCGTTTTCAAGCCAAGCAGTTCGCAGGTTGGATGGTCTCCCCCCCTGGACGGCCTTCTCGTTCTTTTGTCGGCCAGTCCGCGGGCTGGACGGCTTGGCCCTTGGATGGCTTGTCACCCTGGACGGCATTCTCGTCCTCTGGACGTCCAGTTCGCAGGCTGGACGGTCTCCCCCTTGGACGGCCTTCCCGTCCTCTCGATGGCCAGTCCGCGGGTCGGATGGCTTGGCCCCTGGACGGCTTTCCTGTCCTCTAGACGCCCAGGTCGGCCCTAGACGCTCTGTCCGTCCTCTCAACGGCCTCTCCGTCGACGTGAAAGATTGGGGCGGATTGGCCCCCTCGCTCGACCTTGCTAGGGGTGCATGTAAGAAAAAGCCCCCTATTTTGGACTGATCCAGGGATTATTATTGGTGTGATCGAATTAGGGGTCTCTGATCCCAAATATGAATTCATAATTTGCAAAAAAGAAATTGTGCGGAAAACAGGGTTGGCCGGAGGGCCTCGCGAGGGGGTCAGTTCACCCCGGCCACGTGAAATAGGTATATAAGACTATTTTTAGGGTACTTTCGCCACAGTCTCTCCTGCTTTAATGATGCTCTCTTGGATTGGATTGGTTGCAATCCTTGCTTGCGAGCGCGGGTGCTGGGTAGAGGTTCGTTTGAGGAATAAGGGGGACGGTTTTTCACTTTGTAGAAACCGAATTCCTAATTCCTTTCATTTTGATTATTTGTTACTTGTTACTGTTACAATGGCTGGTCGCGATTTCTCAAAGAGAAAGGTTGATGATTGGTGGACAGGTGTTGGCGATGCACCGATTATGGACCCAGATGCGGAATCACCAGAGCCCGTTTCAGAGGCCGTAGTTGCAGAAGGGTCCGTAGTTGCTGTGGAGGCGGAGAGTCTTCGAAGGGGGAAAAAACAACACGAAGAGGGCACAAGGCTACAAATCCAGAGAAGTGGCCAAGCAAGGGTGCAACGCGAAAACTGCATGAAGTGGCGTTGGAATTTTTTGATCAGTATTCGATTTTGCAGTTGAACTCAACATACGTTTCATGCGGATTACAGGGAGTGGATAAAATTAAACAAAAGTTCCACCACATGTTCTGGACAACAATGAGCGCGGATGAGTGGCATGAAGACCGCACGAAAGAATGCTTCGATCATTGGTTGGAGTCACAAGTGCAAACGTGTATCTTCAACCTTGCCCAAGTTGCGGAAAAAATAAAAGGCTTTCAGAAGAATGTAGTGCCCAGACAACAAGCATTGAATTTGTTGCACAAGAAGGTGTATTGGTGGCATGAAGCAATGCGTGGATTGTCTTCAAGCAACATCCATTCCGCTCCGTGGTTTCAACGAAGTCAGAACTTGGCCTTTGGTCAACAGGCTGCAGGAGGAGTGGTTTTCCTTGAAAGAGGAGTGGTGGTGGTTCCTTTGTCCGGCCATAGCAAACAAGGGGGGCATGGGAGGGTGCGTAAAGTATGTGTTCAAAATTCAAAACATATTCCCGAGAATATGGAATTAGCTGGGAAGTCAGCCTTGCGCGTGGATGAATTGAAGAAGTCCAGGGAGAAGTTGTCCATCGAGGCATTGGTATGTCCGTGCGAGCATCCAGGGGTCATCAAATTCTTTGCTATAAATAACATGACCATGGAGTGTTATTCGCAATGGTGGAATGGCGGTACTCTTGGCGCCATGTTTACCCTTGATGAGAAGAACCGAGATCCAGATGAAATTGGGGAGTTGGCTTACCATGCAACTCCCCAATCAATGCAAGAAGCCAAACGATTCATGGCATATAGACGCAAGTGCACTGAACTTGCGTGGGCGATGATTTGCATTGTGGATGCAGTGCAACAGTGCTCTGTATTGCACAACGACATCACACCGGAACATTATGCTTCACTTTCCGAATGATGATGGAAGAACTGTGTGGATTGGTCTATGTGATTGGGGAATGGGTAGCCGCATCAATGAAGAAACCCCTTCTCTTTACCAATTCAATTATCCAAGGAAGTTTCAAGCAACCCAAGCGCAACGTTGGTGGGTGTCTCCTGAGTTGATGTACTTGACTGGAGAGACAGGAACTTCATCATCTCCTACTCGCAGGGTTAAGCCATCGTGTGGTAGTATACACATGGACGGATACTCCGTAGGAAAATTGGCTATGAAGGTATGGAAGAAAGATCGCGGAAATGTAGATATGAATCCGGACCTTACGGCATTTGGTACGTTTCAAACCATGTTGGGTGAATTGTGCAAGGCGGAGCCACTACAACGACGCTCGGTGACTGGAGTCGTGCAACGTCTAAGTGGTGCTCCAACGTTTGGGACACCACCCGTGGATTGCTACCGCGAGGCCCGCAAAGAACAAGACCTTCAAGAAGAGCAGGCGCGCAATGAAGATTAGATAATAGTGTATTATCATGTAGTTGCAAAATTAGTGTTTACTTAGCACATGCGGTTATTATAGTATGGGCTTGAGGACATCCATAGCAATGTAGCACACTTTGTGGCTTCAATGCATTTTGTACTCATTTTGGTTTATATAAAGTTATAAACATATTTTACCTAAACATTGAGTTGTAAAAAACTTCTTGTCTTCCCTAACTTTATCATTTAAATTGAGTTTAAACAAAAATCTTATATCTTTAGTACTAAAAACTTTGAATTGTATATCACTACAAGAAATTTCAATTAGTTTTGTGCAAAATTATAATTGTCAACATTTTTGTTGCACTTCATGCCATAAATAAGTAAAAATAAAAAAACAATTCAAGAGATTCTAAATTTTTAGTTTTTTACAAGAGGTACAAATATCAATAGAGATTTCTAGTCAAAAAAAATTTCAATTGGTTATTTTATTTTTCATGCCTAAAACTAGTAAACAACCACAAAGAAAAGCTTGAAGTCAAATTTGACTATCAAACCAAATTTATATTTTTATTGAAAATCAGCATAATATTTTAATATTTTTCAACATACGTAAGAATTCATTTTCTATTTCTATTTTATTTTTTCAGAAAATTTAATGGAAAATGATTTTATTGTGATTTTATAAAGCTTAACATGGAAATCAAATTTTATCAATTATAATATGTATTAGAATAATCTGAAACTCTTACCATAAATGAATGAATGAATCAAAAACATAGTTTTATAATTTTAATTTTAATGAAATTTGAAAAAAATAAAACTTACATGAAAAAAACACCAGACTGCGTTTTTGGGATTGCAAATATAGTTTCCAATTGCAATAATTCTTTCAAATTTTGACCTCAATCCTTGAATATTCAAAAAAAATAATTCAAAAACAATAGTGCCCCGAAGGCCCAATTTTCCATAAATCACAGTGAAAGTTAATCTGAAATTGCAAAGCTAGCATTCAGAAAACTAGTTTTCCAAATTTGAATGCTAATATCTTTCAATATATTCGGTCAAACTTCATGAAATTTTTACCATGTGATAAAAAAACATGTGAAGTATAAGATCTTACTGTTAGATGTTGTAAAAAATATTTTTTCCGTATGTTGAGGCAAATGCAAGAGAAAAGACAGTTTTGCGTTGTTTTTTGTGTAATGACTTTAGGACTTTAGGGGTAAATAGTTCCATGAGAATGAAAAGAACAAAAGTCATATTTCATATTAATGCTGATTTCAATATGCAAGGTATTGAGCCTCTAAAACCATTGCATCTAAAAACATGAAGACCCTATTGTCTTTTCAAAAACATTCAACGTCTTCCATGCCTAAGAATGCGCACAGAAGTATTTGCATTTGCTTCTTGTACTATTGGTTCACTACCACTCATTTCTTCGAGTGGACCTTGTCGAGGCACCGGCCCCCTGTAATCACTATCTCCTGGAACCTCACCGTCTTCACCTATAGTACCACCGATGGATTCACCATCATCATTGGATGTTGCACTACCACTTTCGCTGGAGGCCTCGGAATTGCGGTTCCGTTGTGGTCGAGCTATAGAAGACAACGTCCGAAGAGGTCGTTGGCCCATTGCGTCCATAATGCCATTTGTATTGGGTCCTCCTGTTTGAACTTCTCTTGAAAATGGTTGGAAAGCCGCTTCTTCCCTCCTCAGCCTTCTAGGCGTTCTACTACTTACACGTTCACTAGTAGTATCTTGTGGTCGTGGACGCTTCCCTCGATTATTGGCATGTATAGGTGGCCGCAATGAAGTCGTATTTCTAGTCACATGCTGTGACACCATACCAGCCAATCGTGTATCTATCGACGAAGTTGGTTCGTGTGGACGGCCGTCGGAATTAGACGGCCTTGATGAACTTTGGATTTGTAGATTTTCCAATATTGGCATTTGCCTTTGTGCAATCGAGACTCGATTTGGAGGGGCCATATGTGCTTCTCCACCTTGAGGGGGCCCTTCACTGCGCATGGTCCTCATGGGCAATGACGGTGGTACTACTACGTCTTCTTCACGTCCTCTTTGAACGTCAACACCATCTCTTTCTATTGTGGCATCAACTTGTACATCCATAGGATCTAGACTTAGTGGTCTCGGTGCCACAACATCCTCGTTTGTATTGCCCCTACTTGGCCCAGCATTCCACGTTTGTGGCATTTGTGGTGGACTTCCTTGGTGTCCCTCGTAGTCATTGCCGTTATTATCCCCCTCTTCAAAGTCAAATACGGATGCATCAATTAGAGGACGCACTCATTCCGCCCCACGAAATCTATCAAACGGTGGCTCATTGTCGTCATTGGAACTATCATCTGAATCGTCATCATTGGGATCAGAGAGAACCGAACCACGGTCTAGACCATCAGATTCATCTGTCATGGAATCCTCTGACATCATGTTTTTAGTGTACCACCTTGTCGGATTTGTTGCAGCCCTTTCTCTAAGAGTCTTGGAATTGGTATAAATGTAAACCAATTCCTCAGCACGCTCTGATGTCAATCTATTGCGTGATTTGTTGTGGACAAACGAATACATGCTCCAATTGCGTTCACAGGATGATGCAGAACACACTTGCGCAAGGATCTTTCTGGCAATCGGTGCAAGTGTACGAGTACCGGCTCCGAGAATGTCCCACCATTCGTGAGGTTACAAATTCAAGGTGTTTACATCAAGAAGTCCACCGAAAATGCTTCGTTGATCTCTAAATGCTTGGTACTCAGACAAAGCTGAAGCAAATGCTTGATCTCCAACAGCCAATTTGCGCAAAACTCTCAATATGGCTTCTCTTGCCTCATTATCATCCATTAACATGACTTCGTCAAGTAAAAAGGGATTCAATAGAGCCCCAGCGTAATGCAAATCTGTCCTGAGCATGTCCCAGCGCTTGTAGAAATCATCGGTGGCGGAAATTACATACCTCTACTCTAATGAAAATGGTGGATCCTCCAAAGATAAAACATGCTTTTCCACCTTTTTCATTACAAGCCATGCCTTGTCCAAGCACGGGTGCTTGCCATCAAACTCTCGAAGAGCAATCAACACGAGCTCCACTATGTGCACAAAGTTCAAACATTTCCTCCAAAATTCATCCGTTTGCGCATATCGTCGTACATCGTTAGCTTTTCTTTTCTTTTGATTGGATGCCAGTCTCCGCGTGTACTCATTCCACTGCGGATCATGGACTGTCAATTCTATCGCTTCCTTCACCTCCACCAAGCATTCGATCATGAGGAACATGGTAGCAAAGCATGTTTGAACGGGATTTTTCAAAACGTGATTAGGAAAATGTCGTCGAAAGATTGCAAGTGGCATGTGATGCGTTCAAATGTATTCCACAATTGACTTGGCTTTCTTGACCATACTTGTAATCCAATTTTGTTTTCCCCAATCTTCAAATAGAAGGTCAAGTGCATGTGCTGAATACCCTTGAAAATATATATGTGGAAATCTACGAAGTAACAGAGCGCCAGCGGCCAACATGTTTGTTGCATTGTCTATACAAACTTGTACCACGTTCTGTGCCCCTACCTCGTCAATGTAATCACCCATGCAATTAGCCACGTAAGTAGCATCTTTGCATTCGCCTGTTGTGTCTATCGATCCAAGAAAAACCTCTCCACTTGTACATGCCAACATGACATTCATCAATGGTCGATGTGTAACGTTGTCCCATCCATCAAAGCATATTGTAACGCCATACTTGTGGATTGGTGCCCTCGTCTTCTCTGCTACAATTGCTGCCACTTCGTCTTTTGTAGATTTTATGAGCCTTGTACGAAGTGCATGGTACGCTGGAGGTTTGTAGCCAACTCTCGATTCCGATGTTGATTTCACTGCATCCAGAAAAGCAGGATGCCTCACTACATTGAATGGTATATTGGCTTTGTAGAAAAACTTAGCCCACTTCTTGTCTAGTACTTGCTTGTTTGATGCGTTCATTCCTTCTTGTAGAGACAGTTGCCTCATCGATCGACTGCGGGTCAAACTAGGGTTGGGCGCTTCCGATGATCGTACTTGAGAGCTTTGTCCCCCAGTGTTTTCTCCTCCATCGTTTGCCGAGATTGAAGCATCATGTTGTTGCTCACCACGTACTACACTTGGTAGTATCGTTGATGGTGATGTCACTTCCACGTCGCGTCCAGTTCCATGCGAAGTGTCCATAGGTATATGTCCTCCACAATTAAAAAACATTACCTTCACGACTGCATTGACTTTAGTGCACGCTCTCACTCCAAGGAGGGTGTCATTTCATCTGTATCCCAAATGGAAAAGCAACCGATCCTTTCAATAGCTTAGCAAAGCTTCGCAAAACTTGCAAACAACTTTTCCATCTGGCCGTAGTGTGTACCAAGGTTCTCACTATGATCTTCCTCCACCCATTGCTCTTATCTGTCCTCCTCTACCTGCCCTTGCACCAAAAAAAAGATTAGTATTTTGTTTGAAATGTGATGTGGAAACAACACTTGTTGCTCTCACAACAAGTGCCACCACAACACACTCTTCTTGGACTTTGCTCTACCGCAATGGTTGTACTCCAACCAAGTCAGGAAAGGCAAAATTAGCAAGAGAAAGTAAACTTGAATAGGCAGAAGTCCTTAATATATACCTTGAAGCCCTCCCTAAAATCCTAAACCCTAAACCTAGCTAGACGGAGTGACGGCTGATGGGGGTGGACCCTAAATCCGCAGCCCCGCCAACAAAACCGTCCAAGTGGCGACTGTCCCGTCCTGTAATATTCCAATCCAGGGGACGGGACGGTTTCCCGTCCAGAGGACGGATTACCGTCCTGGAGACGAGAATTCCGTCCAGAGACGGGCTCTCCGTCCAGGGGACGGCTTACCGTCTAGCAACGGACTCTCAGTCCAGAAGACAGCTTAGAGTCTAGGGGACGGCTTAGCGTGCAACGGACGGCCTCTTTGTATACAGACGGGCTCTCCGTCCAAGAGACGGATGTCCATTCGGCAATAGAGTGACAATCCAAGAGACGGCCCAACGCCGTCGCAGAATGGACAGACTTCATCCGCGCTCGAATGGTCCCATGAGTATCGGCAACGGGCTGTGATGCATCATGACATCCGGACGTGAAAAGCCCACGTCACGTCCGGATAGACAACCCTGAGATTTTTCTTAAAGTGTCCCTAAATTTCCTCAAAAGTGTCATTAAGTTATTTTCTTAATGAATTGCAACTAGTTGACTACTATTTTTTTTTGAGGTCTTAGTTTCAAATTCAACTACATGATAGTTTTAGTGGCCTAAGGAGCTTCTACTTTGAAAATTCTTAGATATTACATGTTATATCCAAAAATTCCATATTTAAAAAATAAATTATGATTCTCAATTGCTAATACTACAAAAAAAAAATTCCTAGAAAACGGGCCTCCAAGTATGCTGAGTTGCTAAAATTGACGGTTCTAGGTGTTTTCACCGTAGGTGTCAAAATAAGAAGGTACGTTACTTTTATACGAAGTTCTTGAGTGCGTTTTTGCCCGGCCTAGCCTCAGTACTAAGGGCTCTCCAAAATCAGAGGAGCACCTGGTCTGCTCGCCACCCTCCTTGCCTGGGACTGGATCTAAGGGTGCATGTAAAAAAAAAGCTCCCTATTTTGGGCCATTCCAAGATATACTCTTGATCTTGTTTAACAATTTTGGGATCTCTGATCGAAAATATGAGTTCAAAATTTGCAAAAAAATTCATGTGCAAAAAACAGGGTTTGCTTAAGTAGTGAGGGTGGCGAGCAGACTAGATGCTCTTCCGATCTTAGGGAGCCCTTAGTGCCGAGGCCGGCCCACTGAAGTCTGTCCTTGCGATGACTGCTATTCTGCTAGGGGCGATACACAGTATATACAGTAGAGCTGGCCAACTCAATGGGGTGCCGATCAGCCCATTTTTTTTGGCACCATGGGGCCAGATAGCACCATTTCAAAATAAAATTCTACTTTTTGCCAGATAAAAGTAATATTTTTTCGTCAAAATTTTTCCATTTCTATTAAAAATGTGGATGAAGTCACCAAATTTGGATGAAAAAGTGCAAAAATATGATTGAAAAGTATTTTTTGGTCCAAAAGATGGATGAATGTAGAAATACAATGCTTCACCAAATTTTAAGTGATCACCACCCTGGCACTTTCTCAAAAAGCTTAAAAAAAGGGTTGGTGCCGATTGTATGCACTGTGTAAGATTATACAGAAGGTGTACGGTACGTACGTATGTTGGATGACACGGAACCCATTCAGTCTGTACTGATTTGATGGTACTGAAGCATTCTAATACAATTGTATTTACTTAATTCGTTGACTGTTCTGCGGATGGAGTAGGACCAGTAGCTAGGGTGCTATCTCGTCGCGACGTCGGCCACTTCTTTCTTTTCAGGTGCTTTAATTTTTGTTCAACCGCTTGTAACGTTGTGGTGGACTGACTCCTAAAGTGCTCGGGTGATTCTATCTTTGAGTTGGACCAACTGTCAACAGCTTGTGCAAGGGAGATTTCTAATGTATTGGGAAAAGGTTTGGATGTGTGAAGTAACTGAACACTTAAAACCAGGGTTGTCTATCCAGACGTGACGTGGGCATTTTGCGTCGTGATGTCACGTCACGTCCGTTGTGACGCGTCACGAATCCTTAAAGTGACATCCCTAACCTTAAAGTGACATCCCTAACCTTAAAGTGACATCCCTAACCTTAAAGTGACATCCCTAACCTTAAAGTGACATCCCTAACCTTAAAGTGACATCCCTAACCTTAAAGTGACATCCCTAACCCTAACCCTAAAATTTCAGAAAATTTTGAGCTTTAGTTTCATTTTTTTTTACAAATATAAATGGAATATCAATTGCACTACTACTATTGAACATATTAGTCTAATATACAACCTTCTATGTAAAGAATTTTGTAAAATTCCTTCAAATTTTTAAAATATTCCGTCATGACGTTGTTCGAGCAAAACGTCACGTCACATCCTAACGTCACGTCCGTCCAGACGTGACGTGACACGGACAACCCTGATTAAAACGTCATGCTGGTGACCACGGAAATCATCCGGCTTTTTAAATAGTGTGTGACATCTTTAAACGCCATACTGGTGACCATGGTAATCATCCTTTTTGGTACTGTGTGACATCATCTGCTTTAGAAAAAACCAAAAGAAATCACTGGGGATCAACTTACTCTGCAAGATCTCTCCTTTTTGCACAAAATTCCAATGATGAACAGTTACACTTTTGTCCTACATAGAAAGATTCTTTGTACAAAAAATGTCGATGTCAATGCTCCCTAGACAAGCACCTTACATTGTTTACCAATGAGGTAGGGTCCCTTTTGCATTCTTGGAAAGGGGACCCTACAATGAACAAAACTGTTTGAAATGGCTCTCCAATCAACCTAATCCTTGAATTAATTGATAAGTCCCTTCCAGACATGTAGCAAATCATGATTCCTTCCCAACATGAAGAGGACCATTGGCCAGTTATACAATGTTTTGTGAATTATAACATTACTCCCCCCAAAGGCCAAAACTTATTCAACTTGAAGTCGGTTCAAATCTGTTAATCCCCAAAAGACCGTGTGAGTGTGCGTTTCTAAATATGGAGTGGAGCTTGTTATGGCAACCCAGCCCTGAAAATAATTCATGAGTGTACGTGTATTGCACTGGTTACTTCGTTGGCATGTGACATGGACTGATATCGATCAATGGAATGCACGTTGATCGGGTCCCCATTAATGCTTACTTGCAAAAAGCTGGAAAGCATGCATCGACAAGAGCTACGCAATTCGAGGCGCATATATGGCCACCACGGCACTGTCGTACGCGCGTCTTATGTGCTAGCACTCTAGATTCCGTAGTACTGGAGTACGTGATCGATGTCGACGGCTCGTCACGCATCTTCAGTTCCGCGCCTTCCGCCGGGCAATATCTACTGTAGTACTCAAAACGCCTGAGTCGGATTAAGGGCCTCATAAGTTGCTACAGTTAAATCACTCACACTTGTCGAAAATCCTGGTCCTTGTATCAGCCCGCACCCACCAGACATGCATGGCATGCAGCCGCACCACCAGGGAATTGAAGGGGTTCACGTCCTTGCCACTTTTCAATTTCAGAGAGGTGCCTTGACAGGGAGAATAATTGATTATCGATCCTTGTTTCCCGGCCTAACAGAAACAGCAGAAGTTTCCTATGGTGATTTTGCACTACTGGAGTTAATTACTTGCTCATGGTGATATCATAGAACAAGTCGCTGTGTCAGTGCCTCGAGGCACGTGTGAAAGTTGCTTCTGTGGGGACTGGGGAGCGACTGACTGGATCAAGGGATCCTAATTCTATTGATAGCCATGACAGAAACTTTGGTGAAGGACTGATACGTAATTGGAGTCGGACTTGGGTGATGTGATTGAGAAACCAGCTGTAATCTCATTCTGGACTGACCTAAATTCGATCAGGTCGATGGTGTGCAGTGCAGTGGCTGTGAATTCTTGTAGGGTATGAATTCATGAATCCAGTTTTTGAGATGAATTGATTGCCATGTTCAAGCTTTCATTGATGTGATTCTGGTTAGGGGCCTGTTAATAATATGTATTTTTGCATTGCTACTCGTCGCTGGTGAGGGCCAGGATCGGATAGTTGGCAAGTTAAGGTACACATGCACAGAAATGAGAGTTCAATTGTTAGTTTCAAATTTGTTGAGGGAGTTTGGTTAAAAACCCTTTTGATTCTGTGATTTAGTATCCTTAAAGAATGATTTGCCTGTGTTGTTGGCCTGAACCTGACGCTGTAGGATTAGAATTTTCTGAACTCCTCGGTATCCGTATTGAACGTGGCGGAATTAATTGAGCGATACGAAGGCAAGGCAAGCAGCAGGCGTATCATCGGGTGTCAACTGGGGCTAGCTGCATAAGTTAGTCTGCCACCTTCGGTGTTGCCAAAGGCTCGAATTAGCTCGAATTAGCACTGCAATGGAGAAAGAATCTGAGCCTGATGAAACGGAAATACCGAACATGACGACTGGGAAGCCCTGTCCAATGCTGAAAGCCTCACTTGTCAGCTTCATGACATGGCAATGGATACAACCCTTCATTACCACTGGAAACAATAAACCTCTGGAGGTAAGCACTTGGCTGCCTTCATATCGTTTCTGCGTTTTAAGTCTCATTCAATAACAATGATCTTAGTATAGATTCCGTCCTGCACATATTGTTTGATGCAATCTTTGAATTTTTGCATAACTTGATGATTAGTAGGCAGAGGATTTGTACGACCTAGTGCCAGATGAGTGTGCGCTGGAGTGTGAGAAGCAATGGCTGAAGGCCATGGAAGATGAAAAGACGAAGAAGAACCATGGCGAATCCATATCCGTGTGGAAGTTGCTATTCAAGAGCATGGGTTACAAATTCATGTTCTCCAGTCTTTTCAAGCCAGTGTGGCTGGTGGCCCTTGTCCTTCAGGTATGCCTAATCAATAGACACTGCAAAATTACCCTGCAAAATTACAGTGTCTTGATTAATTGTTCACGAGAACAACCCCAAAATGCATGGTCATATCCGTTAAGATGACCTTCTTTCAGAGGGCAGAAGTTGTGATGTTCAAGACATCAGGCGGTCCAAGACTCCGGGTAGACAAAAAAATCCACAAAAAAATGAAATACAAATTTGTATATATTTTTTCCAGTTGGATTATTTATTTTTTTAAATGGGAGGCTTTCATTCATCCCATTTGGATTAGGAATGGAAAAGTTATGGGTTTTTTTGTGGAGCGGGCAATCCTAGCAACTTCTTAAAATAAATTTGCTTCTTTCACTTTGAATGCTATAACTTTCAATCCATACGGTCAAACATCACAAATTTTTTATCACGTCGTCTAAGACAAGTGTAGAGCAAGATCCTTTGGTTCGATTCAAAAAAAAAATTGGAAAATTTAATTCATAGGTGAACATAGCAAAAGTGATGGTTTAGAGTAGTTTGGGCCAAAAAATGGACTTTGGACTTTAGGGCTTCACCAAAAATAAAATAGAACACTCTTTTACCTACCATCTAAGCATACAAGATTCTTCTATACTATTACAAAAAGGTCCAATAGATTACAAAAATAGACAAAGGCGAAGCAACAATACACAAGGTGGAAAGAAAACGATAAATGTACATATTTTATAAATCCGTTGAAGTACATGGTAAACTAATAAAGGCTTTACATAATTACATACGTTTGCTTTGTACAACTTCTGGTATATATTTAATTCTATACATCTATTTAGTTATACACAATCTAGTCTACTTCTTCGAATACAACGCCGCGTGCTATGCTATTTCTCAAAAATCGTTGCAATTCTTGTTGCGATTCCAAAGTCCTCAGAAGCTGAAGTGCATCTATATTGTATCTATTATGTAAGTGGGAAAAAATGTCATTCACAAGGGCTGGCTCATGGAAGGTATTGTCTTTAGTGTACGCCATTTCTTCCTCATAGCTCAATTCCCCCTCAAATCCGACTGGCTGGCCTTGAGAGTTAAACATGATGCGTTGTGGATGTGGTGCACACACAAAAATTAAGCGGTTTGGGTCCCAATGTCCACCGGCAATGTGACCAAAATATAGTCGACGCCCTGGATCACTGTCTCCAAACACCCTCCTGATCACCTTTGTCACTTGGGCGTCACTCATCCATTGAATGCCAGCCACCGTTCCTGCCAGGAGGTGTCGGTTGTCGTGGCCCCACTTCCAAAGCCATGTCATGTCGGACCCCCAATATACTCTATTACCGAGGCCCGGTAAATTTTCTTCATTATGCTCGTAATGTTGAGGCATGTGGTCTTGAAGGCCAAACATTTTGTACAGTCGTGCATGAAATGGAGCCCTGCATTGCGCACATCTCTTTCTGGTGACCATGTGTGGAATAAGACACACGGGGTGGTATAGATGGCCACATGTACCAAGAATCCATCCACCCTCGGGGCCAAACGGTTCTTGGCACATTATACATATTGTTCCATCTTATACAAATCTGGAACGGAAGGCCACACTAGTGGCGTAATGCCATCGTGGTTGGGTGGCCCGTACCGTTGGCGATCGATATTATATTGGAATTCCAAGTCTGGACGGGCATTCCAATCGATGCTTGAATTCTCCCTAAACACTAGCAAATCATCGGTGAACATTTCTGCCACCCGAGGCCACGAGGTCAAACCAAAATAACGTTGACCGACATCATTGAATTCCGCAGCCACTCTCCTCACTTCACGCTGCATTTGCTCAGCCTCGTTTAGCGCTAAGCTGCATGTCAACTTCATGTTGCACATTTGAAGCAGCATCTGCTCCTTCTGAGGATTCTCGACCAATCGCATATTTTGAGCACTCATGGCGGTCATGGTCTCCTCCAAGGCTGTTCGAGCTGTAGTCAGCACCGCCACCTCTGCCTCAGCGTTGTTGGCACAAAGTTCCAAAGCACGCATGGCGTTTGTTAATTCTTCCATGCTTGTGCGAGTACTTCCAAGCTCTGCTTCAACTCGCTCAGCACGTGCACGTATAATATCCAACGTGACACTTTCTGCACTTGGAAAAGTGGATCGTGATCGCAGCACAAACTTAGATCTATTGCTCGGGCCTGGTGTGTCTTCGTTTGCACCGTATGTAGCACGTTCCACTAGAACATCGAGTGGTGGAATTAAGTCTGTGCTGACCCGCCTTTCACGCTCTACAAGCTCGGCTTCACGTGCGATGAGGCGCACATTTTCATCTACAAGGGCCCGCATCCTTGCACTCTAAACTTCCAACTCTGCAGCATGTTGTCGTAGTGCTTCTTCTTTTTCTGCTTGTAGTGTTTGTACTGATTGGCGCAAGCGAATTACTTCTTCACCGTCAGCTTGCACTCCACCAATCACATCTTGCGGGTTGACATCTGGACCGCTGCCCTGACCAACTTCTACCTCCATCAACTCCGTCCCTGGACGCTTTGCTTGTGGAACCACGTTCATTTGCACATTTTGGACATCAGCCAATGGCACGGCAAGATTTGGTACATTGTCCAATGGCACAGCAGGATTTTGTGCAATGTGGCGAGTTCGATTTGGAAATTCATTATTCCGCATTCTGCCCAAAAAGGTGCTCCAGTCCACATCCTTGCCAAAAAAAAACTCCGCATATGCCATTTGGCACAATGAAAGTGTCCCGTCTTTCTTGGATCTTGAACCCCAAAGTGCCAATGACACTTCAATCATCCTCTTCTTGAAGTGCGGATGTTGGCACTCGTCAATATTTACCACGCTAGATTTCACGTGCACCTCGTACCGGTCGTGTGGCCAATGGTGGTTGATGTGGGCCCAATCTATATACTGTCAACATGTCACTCTTGTCCATGGGCCATTTGCCTCCACCCATCCAGGGTTTGCCATAATCGATTGGGCATTAAGTGTGCCCCAATCCAAGGTTGCTCTATTTTCTCTCTTCCTTCTACTTGAAGGTTCACCTCCAGGTCCCAAACCTCCTGGGGAATCACCTCCAGGTCCCAAACCTCCTGCTACATCCTCTGCGTCCATTCTTGATACCTAGAAAATAATACACACGATACTGTATGCGAATACAATGACAATTTGCTTTGCCTTCTGTTGCGTGAAGGCAACTGAAATGTGGCAAAACAATGTCAAATGTATAACACTTCCCCTCAAAATGCAGTGCGAAGCTTTCTCAAGCTCGGACAGTGCAATTCAAAAGAGGAAGCAGGTGAACTGTCAAAAAAAGTTCACTTATACCCCCCAATTACCGACCCGGTTAGGCAGGGTAATTAACATAACATCAGCCCGTCCCCCCCCGAATCCAGACAGTCCAGGGCATGGGACGGCCCTGGAATGGACGGCCGATACGTCCACAGAGGTCCGACACAGGGTTGGAACGCCGTCAACGGGTTCGGGGCGCCGTCGACAGGTTCGGGAAATAATTACACCGCCGCCCGAAAGTTGGACGCACAGATTTTCCGTCCCCTCGACGGCCTGTCCGTACCCTCGATGGAATATCCATCTCCTGGACGGAATACCCGTCCCCTAGACGGCCTACCCGTCTCTTAGACGGAAAGGCTGTCCAAAAGGATGGGGTGCCCGTCTCCTCGACGGCCTGTCCCTGGTCGGGAACGGCCCGCCCATCCTCTCGACGGCATGTTCGTGGTCTGGGACGGCCTGCTAAACGTCTTAGACGGCCCTTCAAAAAATTTATTTTTATTTTTTTGAAAATTGATTTTTATTCGAAGTTTCAACAAAATCACATCAAATAGAAAATTCATTTTCAAATTTTCAAATTTTCACCATGTGTATATATCACAAGGATAATGACATTAGAATCCATCATAGCGTAAACTTAATTTCCATTTCATGATTTATTTAGAATGTACTCAATGTAGTAGACATTAAAACACATTCGAAGTGCAAATCGCAATAATGAAATTTCAATTTAGGGTTGTGTTGGGGGATTTTACATAAAATAGGAACTAGAAAAAATGAACTTCTGTTTGATAGTTAGACTTACACTTAGAAAATATCAATTTGGGGGAGAAATTTCAGATTTAGAGTAAGGAGCAAGAACTTCCCAAAATACACTAAAGTAGCATTTTTTCTTTTTCTTTTTCCTAAACTCTAAATTACGTGGAGGCAAATATCGGAAAGACTACAAAATCATTTGGATACACTTTGTAACTCAACATGGAAGGTCCCCAAAAAATGAAATGAACACTTCCACAATCTTTCCATCTCATTGAAGTGATTGAATTGCCATCAAATTGGCACTAAATGATGCCGTTGGGCATTCAAAGGTTGAAGTTTATTGTAAATATCTTGCAATCTACAATTCTACATAGGCAAAGTTTGTGAAATTTCTTCCGGTCAATTGAACACTAGTCTAGTACTCTAGTATGAGATCATACATACTACAAGTAGATGTGCACCTTAAAGGCCTAACACATTCATTTTTTTTTTTTAATTCTTTGCTATAGAAATGGCAATTTATTTCAGATATAGGATGGAAAAGAGGCCTTGGGACTTTCGTCAGTTTAGTGGTTAACATACGGTACTACATAAGCAATTAATAAACAATCCATATGAAAAACTATAGTAATTCACCGCTAGTTGCATTATAATTTAGAAGCCATAAAAAAAATATAGAGACCACAAAAATGTCAAGTTCATGTGCTCAATGCTGCATTTCAATTTTATTACACCAATCTACTCTTATTTGCTATAGTTACATAAACTTGAACATCAAATACTCTTAAAATTGCAACTGTGAAGAGGGTTTAGGGTTTAGGGTTTGGAATTTAGGATATTGGCCTATAGGATTTACTTCAAAACCTAGCATGGACCGGAAACTATGAAAAATGTCCTTCCTTTTTTTAGTTGGCATTACAAGTGCAAAACTTGATCGAGATGTAGTCTTTGAAGTTTGAATTGGAAAAAAATAGATTAATGATTTAAAATCAAAGTTTTATAAAACATATTGAAGACACCAAAAAACGGCATAACAATATCTTTAAAAGGTAAAACATTCTTAAGTTTAGATGTATAGGGCTACATTCTTTTTTTGTAATGTATGAATGGAAAGGCAAAACAATATTCTACATGAATCAATGATATGCATATGATATATGTTGTTTAGGAGGTCTTTCACTTATTTCATAATTAACCATTTCAGAGTTTTAATCTTACTACCTTTAACTGGAGCATTTAGAGGGTGGTTTATTGTCTTGGTCTTTGTATATTTGATCCGGGCTTAGTAAGTTATTGAATGTTTGTACGTTTGAGACTTTGAGTTGAGTATACTAATCTAGGCAGGGTTTAAAATTCAACAAAATACTAAATTGTCAGGTGCACTTACATGCAGGGAAGGATGGAATCAAAATACAATAATCCTAAAGGTGAAATTGTTCTACATATAATTAATAAAATTCATTTGAATTCAAATTTGAGCCCTACAGAATATAAATTATTTTAAGGGATTGCGAGATTCTGGGATTTTTGTAATAAAAACATTGCCCAATGCCAACGACTTTTGTGAAAATGGGTGCAATTAGAATGAATCAAATGTTAACATGAACATCCAAATAGAACATTCTAGGATTGACATTAAGAAGTTTTCAACTTGACCTTCTATGATTTTTTCTATGTTTCTTCCATTATTTACGTGCAACAAAATAGAATTCCATACTAAATGAGTAGTAAACCTTGTTTTGAGCATTTGAATGTCATTCTTGGTATTTATTTGTCCTCTAATTGAAACAAATGTGAACATTAAGTTAGCACTCCTAAACTACCCGCCACCGTAGACTAATGCCCGATTGAGAGGAAGGACACCTGTCCTGACAAGTCCGAGAGTGCCAAACCACATAAATGAAAAATTCTCCGAACAAGGATTAGAAATGAATTACACTCGGCCAGCACTGTTTTGAATGGCCCGCTCGACGACCTTCCCGTCCTCTCGACGGCCAGTCTACGGGCTGGATGGCTTGGCCCCCAGGCCAAGCAGTCCGCAGGCTGGACGGCCTCCCCCCCTGGACGGCTTCCCGTCCTCTCGACGGCCAGTCCACGGGCTGGACGGCTTGGCCCCTGGACGGCTTGTCACTTTGGACGGCCTTCCCGTCCTCTCGACGGCCAGTCCGCAGCTAGGCTGGACGGTCTCCCCTCTTGGATTGTCTTCCCCCTTGGACGGCCTTCCTGTCTTCTCGACGGCTAGTCCACGGGCCGGACGGTTTGGCCCCTGGACGGCTTTCCCCGTCCTCTGGACGCCCTGGTCGGCCCTGGACGCTCTGTCCGTCCTCTCAACGGCCTCTCCATCGACGTGAAAGATTGGGGCGGATTGGCCCCCTCGCTCGACCTTGCTAGGGGTGCATGTAAGAAAAAGCCCCCTATTTTGGACTGATCCAGGGATTATTATTGGTGTGATCGATCGAATTAGGGGTCTCTGATCCCAAATATGAATTCATAATTTGCAAAAAAAAATTGTGCGGAAAACAGGGTCGGCCCGGCGGGCCTCGCGAGGGGGTCAGTTCACCCCGGCCACGTGAAATAGGTATATAAGACTGTTTTGGGGGTACTTTCGCCACAGTCTCTCCTGCTCTAACGATGCTCTCTTGTCTTGGATTGGTTGCAATCCTTGCTTGCGAGAGCGGATGCTGGGTAGAGGTTGGTTTGAGGAATAAGGGGGGCGGTTTTTCACTTTGTAGAAACCGAATTCCTAATTCCTTACATTTTGATTATTTGTTACTTGTTACTGTCACGATGGTTGCTCGAGATTTCTCGAAGAGAAAGGTTGATGATTGGTGGACAAGTGTTGGAGATGCACCGATTATGGACCCGGATGCGGAATCACCAGAGCCCGTTTCAAAGGCCGTAGTTGCAGAAGGGTCTGTAGCTGCTGTGGAGGCGGAGAGTCTTCGAAGGGGAAAAAAAAACACGAAGGAGGCACAAGGCTACAAATCCAAAGAAGTGGCCAAGCAAGGGTGCAACGCGAAAATTGCATGAAGTGGCGTTGGATTTTTTTGATTAGTATTCGATTTTGCAGTTGAACACAACATACGTCTCACGCGGATTATAGGGAGTGGATGTCATTAAACAAAAGTTCCACCACATGTTCTGGACAACAATGAGCGCGGATGAGTGGCATGAAGACCGCACGAAAGAATGCTTCGATCATTGGTTGGAGTCACAAGTGCAAACGTGTATCTTCAACCTTGCCCAAGTTGCGGAAAAAATAAAAGGCTTTCAGAAGAATGTAGTGCCCAGACAACAAGCATTGAATTTGTTGCACAAGAAGGTGTATTGGTGGCATGAAGCAATGCGTGGATTGTCTTCAAGCAACATCCATTCCGCTCCGTGGTTTCAACGAAGTCAGAACTTGGCCTTTGGTCAACAGGCTGCAGGAGGAGTGGTTTTTCTTGAAAGAGGAGTAGTGGTGGTTCCTTTGTCCGGCCATAGCAAACAAGGGGGGCATGGGAGGGTGCGTAAAGTATGTGTTCAAAATTCAAAACATATTCCCGAGAATATGGAATTAGCTGGGAAGTCAGCCTTGCGCGTGGATGAATTGAAGAAGTCTAGGGAGAAGTTGTCCATCGAGGCATTGGTATGTCCATGCGAGCATCCAGGGGTCATCAAATTCTTTGCTATAAATGACATGACCATGGAGTGTTATTCGCAATGGTGGAATGGCGGTACTCTCGGCGCCATGTTTACCCTTGATGAAAAGAACCGAGATCCAGATGAAATTGGAGAGTTGGCTTACGATGCAACACCCCAAACAAGGCAAGCCATGAAGCGATTCATGGCATATAGACGCAAGCGCACTGAACTTGCGTAGGCGATGATTTGCATTGTGGATGCAGTGCAACAGTGCTCTGTATTGCACAACGACATCACACCGGAGAACATTATGCTTCACTTTCCGAATGATGATGGAAGAACCATGTGGATTGGTCTATGTGATTGGGGAATGGGTAGCCGCATCAATGAAGAAACCCCTTCTCTTTACCAATTCAATTGTCCAAGGAAGTTTCAAGCAACCCAAGCGCAACGTAGGTGGGTGTCTCCTGAGTTGATGTACTTGACTGGAGAGACATAGGGTTGTCCAGACGTCCGGACGCCCTGGACATCCGGACGTACGTCCAGAGTCCCGGGACGCTGGCCTCCGGACGTCTCTGGGCATTCGGACGGACCCTGACCCCCTAGCCAGTGGATGGTCGGACGGGGGGTCGGGAGGTCGAATGGGCCTTCGGACGTTCAGTCGAAGGTCGGACGGGCCTTTGAAACTGCGATTTAGGGTCGGACGGGTCATTGAATTGGCAGTCAAAGGTCGGACGGGACGTCTGCGGTCGAACGGCCCTTCGCAATGGAGGTCAGACGTGGCGTCCGAGATCGAATGGACCGTCCGAGGTCGGACGGAAATGCGGACGCTCCGTCAGAGGTTGGACGGGCTAGAGGAAAGTCGGTCGGGAGCGGGGGTCGGACTGGTGATTTTTTTTCTTAAATAAATATTTTTTCAAATTGAAAAGCCTTTAAGGTATTCAATTTCAAATAGAAATGGGTAGAATAGGAAACTAAATACTCTCTAGGGTATTGAATTTTTTCTAAAAATGGGTAGAATAGGAAATTGAATACCCCGTGCGGTATTGAATTTTTTTTTAGAAATGGGTGGAATAGGAAATTGAATACCTTGTAGGGTAATCAATTTTTTTTTAAATGTTTTGAGTAGGAAATAGAATACCCTACAGAAATTCAATTATTTTTTAAAAATGGATAGAATAGGAAATTGAACATCCTCAACTCCTCAAGGGTATTCAGTTTGGGAAAAAAATGGATAGAATAGGAATTTGAATGCCCTAGAGGGTATTCAATTTTTTTTTAAATGGGTACAATAGGATATTAAATACCCAAAAGGGTATTCAATTTTGTTTTTAAATGGGTACAATAGCAAATTGAATAACCTCTAGGGTATTCAATTTTGATAAAAAAATGGGTAGAATAGGAATTTCAATACCCTCCAGGGTATTCAATTTTTTTTTTAAATGGGTAGAATAGGGTATTAAATATCCTAAAGAGTATTTAATTTGAAAAAACAATGGGTAGAATAGATATAGATAATACCCTCTAGGGTATTCATTTTTTTTCTTAAATGGATATTTTTTCAAATTGAATACCCTCAAGGATGTTCGATTTTTCAAAAAAATAGGTAGAATATACATATAGAATACCCTCTAGGATATTGAATTTTTTTTTTAAAATGCATAGAATAGGAAATTGAATACCCTAATTTCCTAAAGGGTATTCAGTTTTCTTTAAAAATGGGTAGAATAGGAAATTGAATATCCTCTAGGGTATTGAATTTTAAAAAAAGATGGGTAGAATAGGAAATTGAATACCCTCTAGGGTATTCAATTTTTAACAAAATATAGATAGAATAGGAAATTGAATACCTTGAAGGGTATTAAATTTTAAAAAAAACATCGGTAGAATAGGAAATTGAATACCCTCTAGGGTGTTGAATTTTTTTAAAAATGGGTCGAATAGTAAATTGAATACCCTAGAGGAAAGTCAATTTTTTCAAAAAAATAGGTAGAATACATATTTAGTATCCTTTAGGATATTGAATTCTTTTTTTAAATGGGTAGAATAGGAAATTGGATACCATAATTCCCTAAAGGATATTCAATTTTTTTTTAAATGGGTAGAATAGGAAATTGAATATCCTCTAGGGACTAGTGTATTGAAATTTAAAAAAAGATGGGTAGAATAGGAAATTGAATACCCTCTTACCCTCTAGAGTATTCAATTTTTAACCCAAAATGGGTAGAATAGAAAATTGAATACCCTGGAGGGTATTAAATTTTTTTAAATGAATCGATAGAGTAGGAAATTGAATACCCTCTAGGTTGTTGAATTTTTTTAAAAACGGGTTGAATAGGAAATTGAACACCGTAGAGACTATTCAATTTTTTTTTAAATAGGTAGAATAGGAAATTGAATACGCTCTAGGATATTGAATTTTAAAAATAAAATGGGTAGAATAGGAAATTCAAATACCCTTTAGGGTATTCAATATTTTTTTTAAATGGGTAGAATAGGAAACTGAATACCCTGAAGGGTATTTAATTTGGAAAAAAAATGGGTACAATAGATATAGATAGTACCCTCTACTCCTCTAGGGTATTCATTTTTTTTCTTAAATGGATGTTTCTTCAAATTCAATACCCTCAAGGATATTCCATTTTGAAAAAAAACTAGATAGAATACATATTGAATACCCTAGATTCCTAGAGGGTATTCAATTTTTTTAAAGAAATGGATACAACAGGAAATTGATTATCCTAGAGGGTATTCAATTTTTTTTTTAAATGGGTGGAACAGGAAATTGAATACCCTAAAGAAGTAAAGGGTATTCAATTTTTTCAAAAAATGGGTACAATAGAAAATTGAATACCCTCTAGGATATTGAATTTTTTGTTAAAAAAGGGTAGAATAGGAAATTGAATATCCTAAAGGGTATTCAATTTTTAAAAAATGAGTAGACATTACTGAAAATCTACATATAATGTATTCCATTTGCATTGTCCTATTACATGCACGTTCATATGACAATTCATACAACTTCTCACAGGTCCTTATCAATCCAACATCCATCAACAAGAATTTATGCAGTTTTTGTTAAAGCGGTTTATGTATTTCATATAGAAAATGATGGAGAGGATATACAATTTCAAAACACTATAGAATCCAAAATGTACATCCAATTGCATATAAATTGGTATATACTGGAAATGGAAAATAATACTATTTAGTCCACATGGTGCGCAAACGTAAATCCTCACTTCTACGTTGATTAAATACTTCTACAGTTCTATAGTCTATATAGTACGCTCAAGTACTAATATGAATGTCGGAAGTATTCATCTGGTATTGGCCAATTGTAAGAATTGGTAAATCAATTGGTAATTTCAGCCAAACTACCTCGTGAACCGTTGTCTTCATTGCAAAGTCGCTCCAAGTATTGATGAAACACCATTGCCAAATCCTCATGGCTAAACTTTGTATGTCCTTGGGTTTCCCGGTGTAACTTGTGGTAGGCCACTGACATGCACTGTTTGTTGATCCTCTGAGCTATTCGACCCACCGCATATTCCTCTGATTTTCGTGATAAATTGGGAATGACTTCCACATCCGCATTTCTCTTATGCAAATATGCAATATTGGGGTCTACCCACCACTTCCTTCACAAAGCTTCTTCCTTCTCACCCGCAGATGTGAACGTGTACAAGGATTTGGGTGCTTCGCTACTTACGGAAGTCAAGCTCCAATCGCAAACTCCAATGTAGACTAGGGACTTGTCTTCGGAAAAGTGAAACATGATGTTGTCCGGGGAAATATCATTGTGGAGATGTCCAGCATTGTACACTGCATTCATGATGTGCAGCAATGCCCATGCAAGCTCCGTGCGCTTCCTCCTCCATCGAGCGAGACGGAAAGCTCGAATCACCTCTTTGGGATCAGCGTTTGTACAAGCCAAAGCAATACCTATGTTGTCTGGATATTACACATCCAAGTTCAACATTTGTCGCAATGTGCTGCCGTTCCACCAGTACAAATACCCTTCGTTGTTTGTTGCATGCACTGCATAAAATCGTATGACTCCATCATGTGGAATCCTCACTGCCATTGACTCGTTTTGGTGTTCCAATTTTGCGAGTTTTGGTTGTATGCCATGTTGGCGAGATACCTTTGATGCAAACTCCCAAAATACGGGTATCCCAGGACATCCTTCAATTCGGACCCTATGAATTGTTGCATACCCGCCCATCATGACTTTGTCATCTTGTGCAATCACCCTTGCTGTTTCTGGAAGCGCTACTAGATGCCGTCGCCCCTTCTGCAATTCCGCCATTCCCTCAACGCTCTTCCACCAAAACATTGACCCTTGCATATTCCGTGAATTAGCAAATGGACGGCACCGTTGAATAAACAAGTCTGCTCTGAGAATGACTTGCTCAAAGTCTGCATCCTGTGCACGGTAGCTCTTGTTGTATTTTTCTACAATCACCTTGGCATTCCAAAATGCATCGTTCACCCTGTTTGCCAAGAATTTGTTGAAGCGCGGTTTGTCCATCTCATGCCTCCATTGCGGAACATTCAGTGCTTCTAACATCTTTTGCGTCATGTCGTCTTTGAATTTTTGAATGCATTCTTCTTTATATCTAACATATTTGCTATCTAGGGACGTGGTGGTTTCGGACTCATAAAACTTGACAGTAAATTCGATCAAAAATGCTTTGCAAGCATCCGTGGAATATTCCTTAGTTATCCTAGCTTCTTCATCATCTGACAGCACCCGCTTGCCTTTCCCTCCCTTCTTTGGCCTCGGCATCTTGCTGAACTATACTATCAATGAATATTCAAAAGATGAAATTGAACTTGGGATTTCACTTCAAATCAAAAATAATGCATAGACCGTCACGCAAAAACTGAAAAAAACAGCAATAAGGGGGCCCCTGTAATCCGACTCTTGCCTTCCCTAAGAAAGGAGCCAATGGAGGATAAACCACCAAGCTCTCCGCTCCTCTTGTTAAACACAAGGGAGAAGGCAAGAGTGAGGGCGGTCGGGCCGTCCGCCACTCTTATACTTGTCGGACGGCCTTTTCGGCGGTCGGCTCGATTTTCTGCCATCCAATCAGTCGGTCGCAACTCGGACGTCCGATGAAGCCAACCGATCAGACGGCTTTAACGGGTATCGGACGGGGTATCCGACAGATTTTCGGACGGTTATAGGTCGGACGCAGCGGTTCTCGGACGGGTGTGGCGGACGGGGTATCGGCCGGGTGGTTCGGCCGGGTTTTGGGACAGTTCAGTCGGCCGGGTTGTTGGTCGAGGTCAGGGTCAAACGTAGAGGTTCTCGGACGACTCTGTCGGACGGGGTATCGGATGTGTGGTTCGGACAGGGTTTTGGGCAGTTCGGTCGGCTCTATCGGACGGGGTATCGGATGTGTGGTTCGGACGGGGTTTTGGGCAGTTCGGTCGGCTAAGTTGTCGGTTGGGGTCAGGGTCGAACGCAGAGGTTTTCGGACGGGTGTGTTGGACGGGGTATCGAACGGGTGGTTCGGACGGGGTTTTAGATAGTTCGGTCCGCCGGGTTGTTGGTAGAGGTCAGGGTCGGACGCAGCGGTTCTTGGACGGGGTATCCGACGGGTGGTTCGTCCGGGTTTTGGACAGTTTGGTCGGCCGGGTTCTCGGTTGGGGTCAGGGTCGGATGGGGTTCCCAGTGGGGACAGATTCAAACCAAGGTTGATGAATCGGAACGTCCGGGGGCAAATCACGTCCAAAATCCGGACGTCCGAACGTCCGCAGACGTTGTTGCGGACACAGTGGACGTGGGGGTCACCGTCCGATGGACGCTGACTACCGGATAGGCGAACGGTGTGGACAGGCGGACGGGCAGACGGTGCGGACAGGCGAACGAGCGGACGGTGCGGACAGGCGGACGGTGCGGACAGGCGGACGGTGCGGACGGGCGGACAGTGCGGACAGGCGGACAGTGCGGACGTATGGGCAATCAGACAGTTTGTCAGCTGTCCGCCCGTCCGACGGCTAAAATATGGCTCATAATATACCATTGGAAAGGTATTGTGTAGAGCTTTCCAATGGTATACTATGCATCCAATTTGGACAAAAACTCCGACGGTGAGATCCTTCCAAAGATTGTAGTCGGACGCATGGTCGGTCGCGAGGTCGGATGGGCCGTCCGACTCCGGACAGTCGAGCGGACGGGCCGTCGGACTCCGAACGGTCGAGCGGATAGGCCGTCCGACCGTATGAATGTCCAACGACTAAAATATGGCCCATAATATACCATTGGAAAGGTATTGTGGAGAGCTTTCCAATGGTATATTATGCGTCCAATTTGGACAAAAATTCCTACGGTGAAATCCTTCCAAAGATTGAAGTCTAGCTAGCTGTCTATCCATCTAACCGACCGTCCAACTGCCCGTCTGATCATCTGACCGTCTGACGACTTAAATATGCCTTATAATATACCATTGAAAAGGTATTGTCGAGAGCTTTTCAATGGTATATCATGCGTTCAATTTGGACAAAAAATTCGACGGTGCAATCCCTCCAAGGATTAGGTGCTAATTATTAGTGTAATTCTTGTAATCTTGTAATCTTTTTTTGTACTTAAAAAGGTCAAGTTCGTCAAGATTTAGTTAGATGGGTGGCTTGCTTGCAATTGGATTATCAAAACCTTTGTATGTTTGATTTAAATTATATATTACCAAGACTCTAACCATATTTTTTTCCCACCTCTCAATTAAATCAATATTAAAATCGTTAATGTAATTAATATTGTAATCTCCAAGATTAAAAAAGTATTTTAACTTTCTAATTATAAAATCATTTGTACATGCATTATTTCTTATTGCTACTACATTTCTTTGGCTTTAAGATTGTGGCATATATTGATAATTCTATTTATGTTAAGATTTTTGGTCCTATTAGTTGATATTGACAATAGTATTTAAATTTTTTTGTGAAGTTAAGAAAACTATTTCTTAAGATGAAATCTACTTGTAATCATTAAAGTATGACCTATTTACTCCAATCATTAATTTCAAAGTATCCATTCTACAAAGTAACATTGTTTAAGATTTTAGAATATAACATTGCCTTAAATGTCAAATTTAGGTGTGACGACATTAATATATGTTAAAACATGTGTCGTAAAATCTTAAACAAATCCACAATGTATGTAAAATGAGTTGCAATGAGTTACAATACATTGCCCAAGGTAGAATAAATCACTTATTGTGGTAGGTAGTATATGGCCAGGATACCCACCTTTGATTTTCAACATGATCTACAATAAAGAAAATCATAAATTAATTTTAGACCAAGAATCCCTCCGGCCTTACGAAAATCCACATTATAAATCCATTGTTTTACCTAGACCTTTGAATAGATTCATAAAATTCTCTCTGACAACATATTTCAAAATATAAATATTAATTATTTATATGAACAATATTCAATGCCATCATTATGTAGATTACAAGCATTCCAGCACTTTTCTTTATTCAATTATAATCCACTAATTTACTCCAATGAAATCCATATTTTCCTTTGAAGCACAAGAATGCAATTGTTTTGAAAAATCAATCAATATTACATAATGTACATGTTTGGTCTTGAAAAAATTCACGAGATCATGTGGAGATGGGTGATTCTCCATTTCATCAATATAACACCATCTAATAAAAGTATAAAATTGATTGTACAATTGTAGTTTAATAATACTGATCCTTTGAATTTGATATGCATTCTAAGCCCAAATTTAAAGTAACCCTTCAAATCAAAATTGCATGTTTCACATTTGCATATTACAACAAGATGAATTGATGATATTATTTTTGATGTAGAAGTACATAACAAATATGTACATAAATGAGGTCCATAATTATCATACATGAAGGGTTATCGTATTTAAAGGTCAATCACCTTCTTTACTATCAAAGCACCATTATTTCAGGTATGAGATATATTGTTGACGGTTTACAATTTAGGATGTAGGAAAATAACTTCAATTATATTTTGGTTGTATGAATGCAATATTTAATTTTGAGCTACATTAAACTACATTAAATTACATTGAAGTGCTTAAAGCATTTTTAATAGCATCCCCTAATAGAATAATAAAATAATATAACTGATTGTACTGTATTTAGATTGTTTATTTTGGTGTTTCAAACTATGAATGCATTTTACAACAAAACTTAAAGAAATACTTTAGGTTATAATTACATGTTCTACTTTGTACATTGGTACATAATAATTGATGAAGAAAACAGAGAACACATTGGAAACATAAATGCATAAACTCGTGAGGTTCATATGTGCTAT